>OU696697.1:69121227-69403727 GCA_916050605.2 Platycheirus albimanus | reverse complement strand
TACTCAGATGAGATAAATTGTCAATTTTGTAAACGTCAAGACTCTTTTTAGTAAATTTGTTGTTTTTAAAAAAATTTCCTTTTTCGAATTTAGTGTCAAGCGCTCGCTGAAGATGAGCACACAATTATGTGCTCGAAATGCATAGATAAATTTTGTTAATAAATACACGAATCTTTTAACCTAAACTGGTTTTTGTGTTTATTAATTTATCGGAAATTTGCGGTCAATAAAGAACAAAACAATCTTCTTTTACTTCTATACATAAATCTTATTTCTTACTAATTTATGATCTTGGGTCATCTTTGTCCGATGCATACAGCAAGTAGTACCCAGGAGCCCTGAGTCAATGAACAATGTATTTGACAATCCATTGTTCTTGGATCAGGACGATGTCTTAACCTTTTGTATGTAGTCGGATGAGAAGGGAGGCCAAAGCCAGTTTACTGTGTTGGAGATTAATCTGTAGTAGCTGAACCATGTTGGTTATAGTTTTCCAGGCTACCCCCCATCAATGCTGTTGAGGTCTTACTCTGAGTCTGATTCTGAGGATGACCGTAGGAGATACTCTTAATTAATGGTGTCTCCTGTCTCCATGTCGGAGAGTCTGTCGACAGTGTGAGCATCCAAGTCGGATGCGGTGTTTGGGTATGAGGAAGGCATACCTGTAGAAGGCGTGTTTGATGCATCTATTTCCATTTCTGGAAGGTTTCTTGTAAACTTTTAGCGTGATGGTAGACCATCTAAGCCTGAACACGCCTTTCGTCGACACTAGTGGAGCCAGTGAATCAATATTGATAACTATGATAGCTGGACCCTCCGGGTCCTCCAGGTTTTCGAGTTTCCAGTCATGAGTATGCATGGAATATTGAATCATCTTTAGGATGATATCCCTGTTGGAGAGTTCAGCTGGTAGTCTGGTACGGGCTCTAGGTCTGCAAGGAATGTCTTCTCTTGCCACAACCTCGAGTTTAGCACCAGGTTAGAGTCCTTCCAACCTATTGACAGCGAGCTTATATAGATTCCATGACTTCTGACCAGCAAAGGCATAGAGCTAGACGCACCGCTGGTACCATGAAGCCTCCACAAATATGGCAGGTTCACCTGGATTTTCCATCATGAGGGTCCAGTAGGAAGCCTGGAGTTTTTTTTAAGACCGTTGTCCATCGATGGAAGGAGATCAAACCATCCACATTACTCATGTTAATCACCACTAGAATAGTTTTGTCCTTAAGTACGTCACTTTGGTCTTTTGAGTGCCGGAGTGGTTCCCTCCAACGATCGTTGGCGGTTTGACGTGGAGTCATTGCTTTTTATGACAGTACTTTTGGCGAATTTCTTCGAGTTCAGATCCAACACTCGTAAGTAACCTAGTATCTTTGCCAATCTCTCCGCGTTCCGTCTACCTTTGCGTTAATAATTGATATTCCTCCCTCCGGTGGAGGTGGTGCTGTAAGTCACATCCCCGTCACCGTTGCAAGGAGGAATCCCTAGGGAGCTCAATGAAGGTTTATCCCGGTTGCCGATGGAATCATAAGTCACGTCTCCACCAATCACTGGGGTATCCTCCCCCGAGCCCAAGGGTTTTTTTGGGGCTATATTCCTCAATTTAGCCGAGGGAGGAATCACTTGAGGGCTCGATAGAGGGCAGTCTGACTAACATTGGTCCCACCATCAACCGGTATGCCCCTCTCTGAGCTCGAGAGTTCAGTGGGGGTAGCACAGTACGTCCCGATGCGCAGTTGAGTTACTGTAAGTTACAGCATCCCTTTTACAGACCGTGATTTGCCCCATTTTTGAAAAAAAAAAAAAAAAACAAAAATAAAAAAAAATGTATCTGTTTTTAAAAATCTCGAAAAAACTTTTTTTTTATACAAAGGCTCCTACATTAAAAATTTCATCGAAATCCATCAAGATGTTTACGAATTTTTTTTTTCGAAATACCGGTCCTATGGAAGGTACCGTTATAAGACTTCTCCTGAAAAGTCTGTTCCAACCAAAACATACAGTCTACTCCGAAAACAACATTCAGAAAGCTTAATAAAAATCTTAAGAGCCGTTTTTGAGAATTTTTAAATTCAATTGATACCTAACGTAAAAATTAAAAAAAAAAAAAAAGCGGAAAAGGTATTTTTTTTTTAGAAATAATCTAAGTCTCAAGAAAGATTATAAAAAAAACATTTTGTTTTATTCGTGTAGGAATTTTTGTGCTACATAAGAAATCATACAGACAAGAAATTTCAACCTTTTTTCGTAAAAGACTGCAGAGGTACCTATATTTCCTTTTTGATAACGGTTTTAGTTTTGAAATAAAAATAGTAAAATTGTAAGCTTTGGGTTCAATTCTTTTTAAAGCTACAAAAAACATCGCAGTTGGCCTGACCCTCTGCCATTTTTTGTCCTTGTTCAAAGACTTACTTACTTATTTATGATGGCTCCACTATATAGTATTGTTCTCCTAGGCCTTGCTTAGTATGCCACTCCAGCTGGCTCGATCTCTAGCCCGCCGTTTCAATTTTGAACTCCATGTTGTTGGAGGTCTCCCTCTGCCTGATGGCTCCATCGGAGCTTATCTTAGACCTTAGTCTAGCTTGGCTTCTGACTCCCTCTGCTTTGGCGTTGAAGACTTTACGAGCTGGAGCGTCCATGTTCATTCGCTCTACATGGCCCAGCCATTTTATTCGTTGAAATCCAATTTTTCTGGCTAGGCTTATGTCGCTGTACAGCAGGTATAGTTCGTCGTTGTATCTTCTTCGCCAAATTTTGTCTTCTCGGTTTACAGGACCATGAATCGTACCTAAGGGAATTTTCAACCGATTGGGAGAGTGCCCATGCTTCTGCACCATATAGCAGGACCGGGATGATGAGTGTTCTGTACAGTGTCTCTTTGGTTCTTCTCTTTATTCCTCAATCGCTTATTCAGCTCAAAGAAAGAGCAATTAGCAAGAGTTATTCTGCGTTTGATTTCAGCGCTGATGTTATTGCCTGTGCTTATACAGCAGTACCCTGACAGACAAATTTCTTGACTACCTCGAAGTTATACCTATCACTGGTCACGTTCTGACCGAGTCGGTGTTGAGATTGGACTTTTGTCGTCCTGTACTCATTTATTTTCAGTCCCATTTCGCTTGCATCTGACTCAATTGTAGTGAAGGCTTCGGTTACTGCTCTCTTTGTTTCCTATCAATATCGTCTGCAAACCCAAGTAATTGTATCGATTTATTTCAGATGGTGCCCGATGAGCAGGCATGGGTGTTCCATATGACATTTTCCAGCACAATGTTAAAACAGCCGCATGACAGTGCGTCACCTTGTCTTAGCCCTTTGGTGATGGTCTCGAAAGTTTCAGTAGAGTCCAACGTCATCCTGATAAGGCGTATCAGTTTAGCAGGGTATCTAAAGTAAGACATGGCACGATACAATTCAACTCTATTAACACTGTCGTAGGCTGCTATAAAATCGGCGAACAGGTGGTGGGTGTCGTTGTTATATTTTTGGGTTTTCCCCAGGATCTGGCGTAGTGTGAAAATTTGCTCGGTCGTAGATTTTCCAGGTCTGAAGCCGCATTTGTAAGGACCTATAAGATCATCAGCAAACGGCTTGAGACGGTCACATAACACGCTGGACAGAATCTTATACGCGATGGTTAAAAGACTTATGTCTCTGGTAGTTAGGCGGTATCCTTTTTTGTGGATAGGGCAGATGGTACTGAGATTCCACTCATCGGGCATACTTTCCTCCGACCATATTTTGCAGATGAGTTGGCGTATGCTCCTTACCAGGTCATCTCCAGCGTTCTTAAAAAGCTCCGCTTGTAGACCATCGATACCAGCTGCTTTGTTCATCTTTAGTCTGGTGATGGCTACTTTGATCTCATTTTGGTCGGGCGGATGTAGTTCATGGCAGCTAGGGCCGTCGAGTGGGGGGGGGTAAGGGGGAATCCCCCCAGGCCCGGGATTTTTGAGGGGCCCTGAAATTTGAAGCCATACGTGTAATCGTAATTTTTTCATATAGATTTTTCAAACCAACTGGGGCCCAGTTCCTCATCATTCATAAACATATTCCCGTGATTTTCAAGGGGCAAGAAATTTGAAAAAAAAAGTTGAATTGTAATTTTTGTTTGTAATTTTTTTAATTTGAGATAGATTTTTCATGCATCTTGGGGCCCTGATCCGCAAGCATTAATATATTCTCGTGATTTTCTAGCGGCTGGGAAACTTGAAAAATCAATCACGCTTTCAAAATCGGGGCCCTATGTGAACATTATCTTTTAAGAAAAACTCACGCTTGCGGATTTGGGCCCTTGACTAATGTTGACATGTTTTTTTTTAAATATCTAGAGACAATCGACTCCGGCGATTTAAAGAAAATGATAGAAAATCGCTAAGCTTTTATATTAGTGAGCACAAACAATTTTGTAATTTAAAGTTTGAAATTTTGTATCAGCCTCAGTCTTAATAAGGGGCCCGGAATTCCGAAAAACACAAAATATGTTTTTTTTCGGATTTTTCTTCATATCTATTTAATTTCTGTGTGTTACTTAGAAATATTTATTCTTATCGAGAAAGGGTTTTCGTGAGGATCGTTATTTGCAAATCTCTATTAAATATCGCTGATTTGACTTTAAGACTTCGAAGTTAATATTGAATATTCTTGTGTAGAAAACCTAGCTAGGTGTTAAAATATAAAATAAAGTGTTAATGAAGTGAGTTATAAACGTGTAGATTCCGCAGAATGTTGCACTGCAGCAATCACATTTTTCGAAATTGTTCAAAAGTGTTAAGCAGCAGTGCACAACGTTGGAAAATTCTTAAGGAAAATGTGATGGGATTTCTTCACAAACTGTCCGACACAAGATGGTGAGCTAGATTTGAAGCAGTGAAACCATTTGCAAATCATCTCAATAAACTAAGAAAATCACTATAGAAGGATTAAGTGATCTCACTTTAACTGCTGAAGCTAGAAGAGATGTACATGGCGTATTGAAATATATGCACAAATTTGAATGTGTCGTGATGTCTTCAATCTGGTGCAAAGTTCTGAGCGCTATAAATGTAAGAAGCATCATTCTTCAAGCCAGCGATATCACTATTGACATTGAAATTCGAAACCTCGATAGATTGATCTCCGATTTGCAGCTTTGCAAAGAAGTTGCGGCTGGATTGGGAGATATTTCAGAATAGTTCACATCGACCCGAATAAGACAATTAAAGAGACATTTCGGAGAAAATCAAGGTGAAGAAAAAACTGATACAGACGAAAAAACAAACTTCAAAAGAAACACCTTTTACGTCATAGTTGATTCTATTATATCTGGAGTTTCTCGTCGGTACGATGCCATGAGAAATTTGAATTCAACTTTTTCAATTTTATGGCAGTTTTCAACAATGGGCCAAACTGAGATTCGAATTTCTGCTAGAAGCTCTATTCAAAATTACAAATTGCCTGTATCTCAAGAATTGGAGGAAGAATTAATTCATCTGAAACACATTTATGAAGCCAATTTCGAAGCAGAACTTTCACCATTGAGTTTGCTGAATGCAATTTTTTCCCAGAACTTGAAGACGATTTTCCCAAACGTTTGTGTTGCTCTGCGTATGTTTTGCACCATACCTGTCACCGTAGCTAGTGCCGAACGTTCCTTTAGCGTCCTTGCCAGAGTAAAAAATTTGCATCGCTCGTGCTCATTGCAAGATCGTGTTTCGGGACTTGCTACACTATGCATCGAAGCACCTTTGGCAAAGAAATTGAATTTCTATGTAATTATAAGTAGTTTTGCTGCTCAGAAATCTAGGAAAGCTCGTATGCAATAAGGAAATATTTCGTCGAATACAAACCAACTCTATAGGTAATATTGTGATAATATTTTGAATGTAAGAAAAAGAATGCAAAAGTTGAAATTAAAACGTTTAACAATACATAGCTTTAAAAAAAAAAAAAATATTTTAAATATTATTAATAAAATCTGTTTTATTCTCAAAGTAATTTTTTAATAACTAAACGAAAATGTTTTTCCTTTAGCGACAAGCATGCGATTGGAAATATCGCACTGAATGCAGTGCTTGATTGATAACTTCTGGATGTGGATTCAAACCGATCTACTCGTATGCCGAATTATTTTCTTTACATCCCCCGTTTTAACTGGACGAAACCCGTGGGAATAATTAGATAATGGACACTTTTTTTCGGTCCACTGTGCTAACAAAAAATATTTCATCCTTTCTTCTCATTGTATCTAACTAGTGCCATGCTATTAGCAATAAGTATTTGGCCGTAGCAGGAGTAGGCATGTAGTAAAAAAAGAGTATATATGAGGGGCCCGGGATTTGTCCTTCCCGGGCCCGAAATTCCTATCGACGGCCCTGTTGGCAGTCATCTAGATTAAAGGACTATTAACATGAGAGCGACCAACGACCAACGACCAACGAATGAACGAACATTCGTCCATTTTGACGTTTCATTCACATGCAATTTATTTTATTCGTTGCGAACAACGAACGTCATGGCCGTATATCACAATTGAACAGTGAGATTTTGAGGTTTGTCGCGCACGAATAATTTATTCGTTGCGTTGTGGATGGTATGTGGAACGCGAATAGAGTTTGACAGTTCGTAGCAATCACTTTGTAGCTCGCGGCGAACAATTTATTTTACTCAATTTGACTTATTTAAACAATTGATATCGCATATTTTAATAAACTAACTTATTTTAAAATTCAATCTTTATCGAGCGGTCACGTTTTAGCCAAGAAATTAGCTTTATAAATGCTTAAAATCTGATTTGTTCGTCAATTCGTCCAATCGTTGGTCGCTCTCATGTGAATAGTCCTTAACTGGTACAAGTTGATCTCGGGCGGGATCTTAGCTGTCATCGCCATTAAACCACTGTTTAAAGTAGTCTCTCCAGACAGGGCCGTCGAGAGGAATTCTGGGCCCGGGCGGACAAATCCCGGGCCCCTCATATATACTCTTTTTTTTACTACATGCCTACTCCTGCTACGGCCAAAAACCTATTGCTAATAGCATGGCACTAGTTACAATTAGAAGAAAGGATGAAATATTTTTTGTTAGCACAGTGGACCGAAAAAAGTGTCCATTATGTGATCATTCCTACGGGTTTCGTCCAGTTGAAACAGGGGAAGTAAAGGAAATAACTCGGCATACGAGTAGATCGGTTCGAATCCACATCTAGAAGTTATCAATCAAGCTCTGCGTTCAGTGCGTTATTGCCAACCGCATACTTGTAAGTGAAGGAAAAACACGTTCGTTTAGTTTTTAAGAAATTACTTTGAGAATAAAACAGATTTTATTAATAATATTTAAAATATTTCTTTATTTTAAAAGCTATGTATTGTAAAACGTTTTCATTTCAACGTTTGCATTCTTTTTTTTTACATTCAAAATATTATCACAATATTGCCTTTAGAGTTGGTTTGTATTCGACGAAATATTTCCTTATTGAATAGGAGCTTTCCTAGATTTCTGAGCAGCAAAACTACTTATATTTACATCGAATTTCAATTACTTTGCCAAAGGTGCTTCTATGCATGGTGTAGCAAGTCCCGCAACACGATCCTGCTATGAGCACGACCGATGAAATTTTTTACTCTCTTAAGGACGATAAAGGAACGTTCGGCACTAGCTACGGTGACAGGTATGGTGCAAAACGCACGCTGAGCAACACAAACATTTGGGAAAATCGTCTCCAAGTTCTGGGAAAAAATTGCATTCAGCAAACTCAATGGTGGAAGTTTTGCTTCGAAATTGGCTTCATAAATGTGTTTCGGATGAATTAATTCTTCCTCCAATTCTTGAGATACATGCGATTTGTACTTTTGAATAAAGCTTGTAGCAGAAATTCTAATCTCAGTTTCGTCCATTGTTGAAAACTGCCATAAAAGTGAAAAGGTTGAATTCAAATTTCTCATGGTAGAGAACCGACGAGAAATTCCAGATATAATAGAATCAACTATGACGTAAAAGGTGTTTCTCTTGAAGTTTGTTCTTCACCTTGATTTTCTCCGAAATGTCTCTTTAATTGTCTTTTTCGAGTCGATGTGAACAATTCTGAAATATCTCCCAATCCAGCCGCAACTTCTTTGTAGAGCTGCAAATCGGAAATCAAACTATCGAGGTTTCGAATTTCAACGTCAATAGTGACACGGTGGCTTGAAGAATGATGCTTCATTCATTTATAGCGCTCAGAACCTTGCACCAGATTGAAGACATCAGGACACATTCAAATTTGTGCATAAACAGAAATTAAATAGATATGAAGAAAAATTCGAATAAAAAAAATATATATTATGTTTTTCCAAATTCCGGGCCCCTTATTAAGACTGAGGTTGATACAAAATTTCAAAATTTACTTTAAAATACAAAATTGTTTGTGCTCACTAATATAAAAACTAAGCGATTTTCTATCATTTTCCTTAAATCGCCGGAGTCGGTCGATTTGTCCCTAGATATTTAAAAAAAAAACATGTCAACATTAGTCAGGGGCCCAAATCCGCAAGCGTGAGTTTTTCTTAAAAGATAACGTTCACATAGGGCCACGATTTTGAAAGCGTGATTGATTTTTCAAGTTTCCGAGCCGCTAGAAAATCACGAGAATATATTAATGCTTGCGGATGAGGGCCCCAAGATGCATGAAAAATCTATCTCAAATAAAAAAATTAAAAACAGAAATTGCAATTTAACTTTTTGTTTCAAATTTCGGGCCCCTTGAAAATCACGGGAATATGTTAATCTTAATGATTGATGAGGAACTGGGCCCCAGTTGGTATGAAAAATCGATATGAAAAAATTACGATTACGCGTATGGCTTCAGATTTCCGGGCCCCTTAAAAATCCCGGGCCCGGGGGGATTTCCCCCTTTACCACCCCCCTCTCGACGGCCCTGTCTCCAGATGCCTAACATCGCCTGCATTTTTACTATGGTGTTTCCATCCTCATCTTTGCAGGGCCCAGGGTGGCTTGTGAAACCTGATGTAGCCTGTTTCACTCTTCTATAGAAGATTCGCACCTCTTTTTCCCATATTAGTTAGGTTTAGGTTCCATCGAATGTATAGATGTATTAAAAAATGTACAGTTATCTAGTTTAAGTTTGCAAAGTCGCGTTTCGAAGGTAAAACAAGTTCAATCCTCAATTGTTTTAACAAAGCTGTCATTGATACTTTTGACAATTGGTCCGATGAAGACTAAGGTCTATTGTCAGCGATATGATCAATAATAATCGAGAACAATAGCAATTTGAAAAGAGTTTACTTCAGACGAGACGAAAGAGCAATACTATAGTGATAAGAGAACTGCATTTAAGAATTTTTGAAGTTATATTGGAACAAGTGATAAAACTAATGATGATGCAAATTTTTTATTTTCTAAATTGGAAGATTTGTATAATAAAATAAAAAACAAAATTGTAAATGCGCAATCAAAAATTGAACTTCTTAAAGATATGAATTTCTTTCATTAATTTCTTTTTTATACCAATTTTCTTTGAAAATATAAAGGAACACGAGGTTTCAAAACACATTTCACATTTCTTTATAACGAATTTAAAAAAAAAATTTTTTTTTTGTTCCCTTGAATGTTCGCTATAAAGAATTTTGACTGTATCCATATGTCCGTCAAAAATATAAAGTCGAAGTATTTTATTAATCACTTAAAAAACGCTAGTGAAAACATTTTTTGTGGAAAAAAAAGTGAAGTAAGCAATCTGATTTCTTGAACAGTTTTGTTTTTTTTAGAAAAAAAAAACTTCTCGAAAACATTTTTCCACATTTTTTTTTGAGAATGCACTTTGCAGCACTTTAGGCGTTTTTCTGTTTTCATTTGGAAAAGAGCTCTGACCAAAGTTCGAGTTTATCGAGCTCGCTCTGAACGTCCACTGAACCAATTGTGTTCATAGCGCTCTGAACTATTAATGAAACGAATTTAATATCCTACCTATTAATTTCCTCTTCTTACGCCATTTTTTTTAACACTAAAAATTGATTCGGCGACCATTTTATTGGTTTTTATTTCCAGCCGCGCCCCGCGCCGCTAAAATATCGATTGAATTGGAATTGGTTGGTTTCGAAGCGTATCACTTTTGACGTTTATATTTGTTAGCTCGTAGAGCGCACTCTGAACACACTCTGACGGAGAAAAGAAATACAAATTCTATGCTCTGAAGCAAAAAAAAAACTTATTTTTGTTTGACAACTATCAGGCTCAGCTGTGAACTAAAAAAGAAAAACGCCTTTTATTGCTTTTTCTCAGGAAGACAAAATTAAAGAATTATTAAATTGTTTTTGAAATAATCAAAAAATAAAAAAATTTTAATTTCTTATGAAATTTTAAGTAGGTAACAAAGTTATTTCGTTTATAAAAGTCCTTTCACTTAAAAAATGTCATCGAAATCCTTTAAGTGGATAAGGAGAAAATCTGATATGCAAAATTCGGCCCTATTGGAGTTACCGTTATAAAGAATTTTCCAGACAAATTTATTCCAACGAAAACATACATTTTACTCAATTTTTACTTACGATTATAGGTACTATAAGGCAAGTTATGCATTCGTAAGAAACAAAAATTTTTTTTGACAATCAAACATAACATAACGATGATAGGGAAGCCTAAAAAAGTGGGTCCGACAATTCTGTCTGTCTGTCTGTCTGTCCGTATGTCTGTCTGTATAGTTACCTACAGCCTAAACGGCTGGACCGATTTGCTTCAAACTTGGTACATAGTATTATTATGACGTCCTACAGAGGTGTTTTTGGAATTAGCATTCTAGCTCCAAGACTAAAGGTACCTGCCATACGATTTTTTGTGAAAAATAATTTTTTCTCAAAAACGGCTCCTACGATTTTGATAAAACTTTCTGAATTGTGTTTTCTGTGCAAATTTAATGTTTTGGTTGAAATAGATTTTTCAGGAAAAGTCCCATAGGACCGGTTTTTTGAAATCCGATTTTCTCATAAGACACTTGACGGATTTCGATGAAAATTTTAATGTAGAAGCCCTCTTATAAAATAAATAATATAATTTCGAAAAATTGAAAAAAAATTTGTTTTTCAGTTTTTTAAAAAAGTTTCAAAAATTTTTTTTAATTTTAGTTTTTTCCAAAAACGGTTTAATCTATTTTTTTTAAATTTTATTTGTCTGATAAAAACTACAAAGTGCTAGAAGTTGGCATACTCAAAAAAAATTTGGAATATATTTTCGAAAAGTTTTTCAAAAAAAACTGTTTTTTGAAAAAACTGGTCCAACGATTTTGAAAAAAAATTTCGTAAAAATTCAAAAACGTAAAACAAACCTCATGGCTTACTTCATTTTCTCCAAAAAACGTTTTAGGTATTGATTTTTAAGTGATTTATAAAATTTCATATGATTTATTTAACGCTTTTTTCCCAAAATCTCAAGCACCCAAGACCATTTTAACACATTAGAGCAAGTTCGTACGACCCAGTCGTGCACTTTATTTTTAACAAAATCGTATAAGCCGTTTTTGAGATACCTAAATGTCAATAAAAATCACATGGCAGGTACCGTTAATTTCGGAGCTAGAATGCTAGGTCCAAAAATCAAAATCTATCAGATGTTATAATATTACTGTGTTCTGTGTACCAAGTTTGAAGCAAATCGGCCCAGCTGTTAAGGGCGTAGGGTCCGATACAATAAGACGGACAGACGGACGGATTTTTCCGACCTATCTTTCGGCTTCTCTATGATCTTAATGTCATGTTTGATTGTCAAAAAGAAAATTTCCAACAATATTACATTCTTACGGGTCAGAATGAATACCTCCATTTTTCAAAAGTCGGTCAAAAATGCACCAACAATAAATTTTATAACTTATATGTTCTCATTGCAAAAGGGCGGCAAATTAAATGTTTGCCCAGGGCGGCGAAAAAGCTGGATCGGGCCCTGGGCACTGATCATATGTTTTGGAGAGGAGCTCGTACAAACTTCCTTTGGTAGCGTCGTCTTTCTCTTCTGTAGGGGCTTGGGCGCTTATAAGACTTAGGTGGTGGAATTTTGCCTTAATGTTGATCGTTCTCACTCTTTCGCGATCTCTCATCAAGGTGGCAGTTCCCTTAGTAGAAGTTTCAGTCCTCTGTAATTCTCAGGCCCGGTCCATCCCATTGCATCTCGTGAAGAGCTGTTATATCAGTGTTAAAACTGGCGAGGTTTTCGGCAAGCTGTTCGGCTTAATGCGGCCTGTTTAGCTTACGCACATTCCACGTGCATATGCGTAAGTCGTCGTCCGCTTTTCGTTTGCCGGGGGGGGGAGCGTGTCAACATTTTTGGTTTGGTCATCCGAGACAGTGGTTTTTATCACTATGAAATTTCCCTTTCATGACCGGCTTGTGAGGCCTGTGCATGACGTGTAGGTCTTGTTGGTGGTTGGATCTTCAGAGCGTATCTTTCTTCTTGCTCCTAGTTCCTGAGAAGTGAACTCTGGTATTTACAACCTATGGATCCGATGGATCCAACGCTCATTGTTAGTTCACCTTTCGGCTATCCAGCATTAACAGCTTCTAGGTTGCGATGCGATTTTGTCCACTTTCTTTGTCTTTGTTCAAAGACAGCAGTGAGGATTGAATCGTCTAGAAGCTTTCTCTAGTACACATTTAACAAAAGCAAAGTCTTCAAAAACATCAAAATAGAAGCCTTGAGTAGATATTACGTATATATACACTGCCCGACAGGCGATTAGCGCCTCTATGCTTCTTGCCTTTCGAGCCTAATATCAGCTAATCAAATAAACCTTTTGAAACGAATTTTTTACCAATGAAAGCTTATAATATTATACTTGAAAAATAATGAAAGTTTTGGTGGTAACTGAATGACTAAAATTTTAACAGAATTTTAAAGAATTGGTTATGAAGAATTCACCTTTTTTATTGCGACATTTGATTAGCGCCAACCCTTAAAAATGCCGAATAACGTAAAAAAATGGGTACAAACTACACCCAGCTTATTTTTTTATTTTTATTCAATACATTAGTAACTTTTTTACAAAAAAAATAATGATGTGTTGTGCTACCTCGGTGAACTATGACCTCGTACATCCTGTTGGGAAAAGAGTCATCTAATTTCTTTATATATATAAGTAAAATAGTCTCCCATGCACGTTTTATTCCTTCAAGATCCGATTCAGTTGCGTATTGCATTCCAGACTGCGTGCTGACCATCTCCTGTGATTACAGCAGCGTACAAGCGAGTTATTTTGAGGCGCGCGTCCAATTCATACGACTCTACAGGCAAAATTAAAGAAAGAAACCGCGTGCGGACTGTGCGAAGAATGATTTCTAATGTTGAATGTTTGGAACGCCTAAAAATAAAACAAAAACCACTTTTTAAACAACTTCGAAAGATGCAACGCCTCGATTTCTCGACTTTACTAGCTAAGAGACTTGAATAGGGGCATTAGGTTGCTGGAACTTCCATTCCAACGGTCCAAACGGCTATGCTGACTTCTTTCATGAATACCACAGCATTAGTAGAGTAGTGCCTGTAGAGTAGTGCGAATTGTACGCGCTCCTCAAAATAACCCGCTTGTCCGCTGCCTGTCACAGAAGATGGTTAGCAGTCTGGAATGCAATACCCAACTGAATCGGATCATGAAGGAATAAAAAGTGCATGGGAGCCTATTTCACTTGATTATAAAGAAATTAGATGACTCTTTACCCAACAAGATGTACGATGTCATAGTTCACCGTGGTGGCAAACAAAATTATTAATTCTTTTGCAAAAAAGTTACTTATGTATTAAATAAAAATAAAAAAATAATCTGGGTGTAGTTTCTACATATTTTTGTACGTTATTCGGCATTTTGATTTGGATTTTTCATAATCAATTCTTTAAAATTCTGTTAAAATTTTATTCATTAAGTTACCACCATAACTTTCATTTCTTTTCACGTATAATATTATAAACTTTTATTGGTAAGAAATTCGTTTCAAAAGATTTATTTGACTAGCTGATATTAAGCTCCAAAAACAAGAAACATAGGAGGCGCTAATCGGCTGTCGGGTAGTGTATATATTGAAAGTACCTATATAATGTATATCAATCATTGTTTTTATTATTATTACTTATAGTTTAAGGTAGGTTTAGTGAGGTTAATTTTAAATTAAAAGCACTATACTAACATGTTCGTTCAGGTTGAGTCAAAGTCTTTTCATTTGTGGTAACGTTTCTTACCTTTTAGAGCCCTAATGAGAAATTTATACTTATGTATATACTACAAGAAATTGAGATATACACTCTGTTTAAGTTAGAAGTACCTTATTATTATACTTAATTTAAACTTTAACGTTCATATCTATAACTATGATTTATTTATTCAGTTATTCAAAAATGTATATAGTCGCTAAAAATGTGTATCTTTTGCAAAAATGTGAAACTCATTATTCCACTAAAAGAATAAATTTTCCACTGATTTTATCTAATCAAATCATAATCACAAAATAAATTACAAAATTATACTCTCATTTATGTTTCTCTCCTTCAATGTACAAAAAAGTACTCAATGCGAACCTTTTATTTAATATTCCCAGAATAGCTATCCTCACCGCCTATCAAAGCTGTCCGTCCAATCTTATAACAAAATTAAATGAAAAAAACATCTTTCTTCCTTACAAAAAAAGTGTATATGTACTATATTATCCCCTTTGGGAAACTTTACAAATAAATTCAATTTAAGTTTCTTTGTGGGCAAGAATGGACGCAATTTCAGTTTGTATCCTCCTTCACTTCGTTATTTCGCCATTTTGAGGGGTTAAAGCCAATATTCCCGTCATTTATTACTCATCTAAATGAAGGAGGTATCATCATTTCCTCCAACCTCTCTCTGTCAGCAAAATAGAAAACAACAATGGTAGACGAAATTGTCAAAGCTCAAAGTGGTCCTACAAATTGAAAGCCCCCCAGTTTAATTTGTCTTGTTTACGAGTTTCTATCCTTGTATATCTACAACAGCTTTAGGTAAGGGTTGAGGGTTTCTCCGTTTGGAATCCATGTTAACTAAACCATGAAATTTACCGCTGCCATTGAACAGAATTCGCTCAGCATCGCACACGAACCATGGGATATTAAATGAGTTAAGATGATGATGATAAAGTGGGATTTTGCAGCAACAACTTTCCCCCTAGAATTGTTTCTTCATGGAAACTCACGCACAAATGCCAGAGATTGAAATGAATTTTTCCCTCTTGATATTTTTGTAAATCCCAAAAATATCATTTCTCTGCCCAATTCCCCCCCCCCCTCCATTTTCTGTCCGATATTGCGCATGCTGTGTTCGGTATGTAACTTTCGACTTGTGTACAAAAACAGTTGTTGTTGTTTGTATATAGTGAATATAGGTGGTATACTGTCCGTATGAATCTTATTCCAATATTCCTTAAACATATAGAACACATAATACGAAGCTAAATGTATATTTGTGGTGGTATTAATAGGTGTGAATGTGAAAGCTTTGTGTGTTTTTCTCCCTTAACACTAACCTATACAGTTTATTTAATAAAATCACAATATACTTTTGGGCAATTTCACAACACTATAGACTTTCCACTTTTGCTCTTCTTGTCCCAGTCGCGCCATCACAATATAAGTGAAGCATAAAAAATATGTAAAACTTAAGTAAAAGATGAGCTCGTCAAGAGTTATGACACCCAAGGGATATAAACTAAAACCAACATATTTAGGGAAGACCAAGAGGGAAGTATGTATGTAGAAACACTCTGATTTGCCACCCTATCCTCCCATTTGATATTGAAACAGATAGCTGTGGAAAATAGGATTATTTGAGTCTGTTGATTTTCTGAAGCTTAAATACGTTAACGTGTGTATGTGCGTGTCAGTCCACATGAATATTATGGTGGTAAATCTTGTAAACTACATACCTATACACAAGAGGGTCCTTGTAAAATTGTACCCAAAACAATTTCATGAATTTGTATTTAATTTTATTCCCTTAAGTTAAGTGTAATGTACACGCGGGGGATGAAAGTTGCGGATAGTGTGTGGACTGGATAGATTCTTAAAAGTTTGTGCATATGTGCATGTCTGTATTAAGGTACATAAATGTATCTTGATATTGGTAATATTGACAAGGACTAAAGCTATAACAGGGCAAATTTCTTAAAGCTTCTGCACTTCGCCCAATAATGATGCGACGAATTTGTTATACTATATGTAATCTCATACACTCAACTACCGATTTCTCCTGACATCTGTAGTCTGACACCAAATTAGATACACAGAATTTGTGCAAATAAACTATTACAGATATCCTTAAAAATAAGGATTTATTACTACGGCATTGAAATGCATTGCAGGTACGAAGGGAGAGTTTTATATTATACAGGGTGATTCACATTAGGTGTGCCAAAAAGCTTAAGTGTGTAGGTTGGGTCCAGACAGGAGGGGGTCTATTCCCCCCTTTAGCATGGAAGGGCAATTTTCTAAAAAAAATTACTTGTATTGGAAATAAAATTATTAAAAAATAACAATATCGTGCAATGCCGTAAAAGCCAGAAATCTCTTCATTTAATATGTTTTAAATATTTTTGTTTTAATTTTCAGACTGAAAATTTTGAAAAAAGAAAATTAAAAATAAATTATCAAACTAATTTTACGACCTTAAGTAGATATACTGTTTTTACTTGCTCTATAGGGCAAATATTAGTTTTCGCCATACCGTCCGTCGATCTGTCTGTGCGGATGTGCGCTTTTCACGCCATGCTACATGCATGCAGCTAGACGGATTTTCTTCAAACCTCATGGATAGAAGTTTAAATAAAAATGCTTGTCGAGATTTTTTATTTCTAATTAAATAAATGATACTTTGTGTGACCTTTTATCGTTAATATACATTTAACTTTTTGTGGGCTATATATCAAATAAAATTATGTTATTTTTGTTTTACTGCAAAAAAAAAGGATGTTTATGCTCTTCATCAGGCTTTTATTGAAATCATAAAACAAATATAAAATAATACATACATACATATATACTCTAGCCAACATAAATAGACAGTACACGTTTTATGAGGAATGTTGCATTTTCTTATGGTTCTAATAGTCGTTTGGATATGGTGTCTGACGTAAACTGGGATTTAGAGTTATTGAGAGTATGTTTTGCCGAACTTAATTTGGTTATAAGCCCTAAAACTAAGTTAATATTTTTCAGCTTATCTTCAGTGCTCAACTTTGATGTTGACTTCTACTTTCATGCCTCTGAATGCAAATGTTTTAAGCTACCTGACTATAATTTTTCATCTGGGACTGCGTCTGATATGACTTTTTTAAGTAACCAAAACTGTAGTGCTAGTTGCTTTTCAGTGGAAAAAGTTACCGAATTTAACTTCTTAGGTCTTATTATTGAATTTTCAAATCATCAATTCGCTATTTTTATTAGTTACAAAATTTTATTTCAGCTGAATTTTTAAAAACTATTTACTTTGGTATTTTCCACTCCAAGCTTCAATATGTCATTGTTTGTTGGGGTGGTATATATTTCAGCAAAATTCAACCCTTATTGATTTTGCAAAAATACGCTGTAAGAAAAGTTTGTCTTAAGCCGAGAAGACATCCTAGTTTCCCTTTATTTCGTGAACTGAAAATTCTTCCCGTGCGACATTTGTATTGTTTTAAAGTGTTAAAATCTTTCTTTATGAAATCTGGTAATCGTAGTTTTAGAATAATTTCTAATTATAATTTACGTGGAAACTCTTCCTTTATTTTGACAGTTCCTTCGTTTAGGACAACGGCGTTTGGCAGCACTGGTTATATTTGTGGTAGTCGCTCCTTTGAATTAATCTGTTTTTTGCATGATCTAACTATTTTTATATAATAATTTGTCTAGTATTATTATTTTAAAGCATTCGTTATATGTGTGGTGATTTAAATTTGTGATTTTATTTGGTAATTTAATAATTTTTATTGTTTTTTGTTTGCTCTGGTAAACGTCATTCAAGCATCTTTGTTTTTTCTTACTATTTATTGCTTTTATAATTATATAACAAGCTATTTACTTCCCCTTTAACTAAACTTTTTTCCCCCTCTATTTAAAAAAAAAAGGGCTTTTAATCCTAGCTTTCATATATTACTAATAACGTATCAAATCATTCATTTGGTAGTTTTTTTTTTTTTTTTTTAAATAATTATTGTTCTATTGTCGACTTGACGGCCGAGTCTGTCTGAGCGCGTTACTTTAGGATTCTGTAATCTGCGGTTGGAATCCTAGCCGAGTTCGAACATTTAACTTTTTTTTTTTTTTTTTATATGTATACACATATTCCGGTTTCAACTTCAAAATTCGTAATTTTTTTAATTAATTAATTCCTCATTCATTTCTATATACTAAAATGGTCTGCTCAGCTGAGAAATGTATAGAGCACTCGAATTCAACTCCTCTTTTTGCTTGCTTTGGCCCTTGTGGGAATTTATTCCACGCCAAATGCTTAGGCTCAACTAACAGTTTTTTTGATAAAATAAATTCTTCAAAATTTGCTTTTTGGTACTGCAAAACCTGTATCAAAATATCCTTATAGCAAATTTCTTTCAAAATGTCGTCTCTTAAGGATGATATTATAAAATTTGCTAAGAGCTTTGATGTTTTACATGAAAATTTTAACTCAGTTGTAGCAAATGTAGCTTCAATTCCTTCCCCAATCAAAACTGTTAGCAAATCAACGTCAACAGAGCCGTTAGATCCTGTCTCTATTCATCCTTCATCCCTGCCCCCCAAATAACCCCTCTTCTTCTATACTCACCAAGTCTGCTCTCAAAAAGGGTAAGAAAAGGAGTCGTGAAGGTTCATCGTCATCGAAAACTCCTTCCCCAGACCCAAAGCGCCCAAATTCAAGGAGAGTCATTCCAATAAGTATACCACTGCCTCCTCCCCGTCAAGAAGTAGATTTAATCACCGTCAACAACTCTAGGGCCGATATCGATGCACCGGCGGCGGTGGCGGTTCCCATTGATTTAGCCAGCAATACCCCATCTTGCTCTGAACCGAAAATATTATCAAGTTGTTCTAATACTAATACTAATACTGATAACATCAACGATTCGGAACATCCCAAAAAAATAGAATCTGTTCCTAAGCCAAAATTAGTATTTGTACCCCGACTTGACCCTGAACTCCAACCCAATGACATAATTCAACATCTTGTTGCTAATAACTGCATTTCGAGTGCGTCAGCTATAAAATGCAATAAAATCAGTAAGCCTGACAGTTTTGTGTCATCGTTCAGGATAACTACTCCTCCAGCATTTTTCGGTCCTCTCTGCGACAATAAGTTTTGGCCTCCCGGTACACTTGTCAAAGAATTTGTAGTTTGATCAAAAAATCTCAATAATCGAGTTGCTAAAGTATCGGCTCCAAAAAACTTAATAGGATTACCCTCTTCTACCAAAATGTAAGAGGGATACGCAGAAAAACTGCTGAAGTTTTTAAAAACTCTCAAGCTTTTCCACATGATATCTTTGCTTTCACAGAAACATGGCTCAATAGTTCAGTTTTGGGCATAGAACTTTTCGACGATGAGTTTTCTGTTTTCAGAAAGGATCGTTATGTGGATAAGCCGAAGGAAGTGGGCGGTGGTGTATTGATTGCTGTTCGTAATTGCATCTCATCTTCCCTTGTTTCTTTACCCTTTAATGTTTCAATTGAACTCATTTGTGTTAAGGTTTCTTTTCAATCAAATGATCTTTTTATTATTAATGTTTATATTCCACCGAAAAGTTCTGCGTCAGTTTTTGCCGAGCTATCGTTAATTCTTGATCATATGATTGATACTGCCAGTTCAAATAGCAACATTTTACTGTTGGGTGACTTCAATTTACCTCACATTACGTGGACCCCTTCTGAAGATGAGTCCTATTTAGAAGCTGCCTTGACTTCTTCGCAACAGGAACTTCTTCTTTTGGACAACATAACCTCTACTGACTTACAGCAAGTAAGCTGTATTAATAATTGTAGAAATCGAACTCACGATTTAGTCTTTTCTTCTGTCGCTGTTAGTACGGTAGTGGTAGAATCTACCTCTGCCATTTCTAACGTAGACTCCTACCATCCCCCATTGGATATATTTTTTGATATGAGCAGCAATTTACTAAATAACAGTAATGCCGAAGAATCTTCTTATTCACTTGATTTCCGTAAAGCTGACTTTCAATTACTTTACGACAATTTGAGTGCTTCTAATATTTCGAATATTCATGTTTGCATTGACGACGCAGTTACTCAATTCTACGAAATTTTCAATAGCTGCTTGATAAATTCAATTCCTCTTAAGATATCTAAAAATATCAACTCCAGCCATCCGTGGTACACGAAAGAGCTTAAATCTCTTACATTAAAAGTCTTTCAATTTCTGATCAAAATGTGTTCCTTGCACTTTTTGAAGAGTTTAATTTACTTTCCAGAAACCTATATGCAGCATTTGTAAAGGAAATGGAAATTTCGTTGAAGATTGATCCAAAGAGATTTTGGAAGTTTGTAAATTTAAAGAAGAAGTCTGATGGGTATCCAGTGAACTTTGTTTACAAAGATTCCGCTTTGACAAGATCACCTAAGATATGCAATGCGTTTGCAAAGCATTTCAGTAAGTCCTTTATTGAAAATCCTGTCAATATAGACTTTGATTTCCTTGAATACTCTCGTGATTTCCCCCAAGCCACTTTTAACAACATCCAAATTGATACTGATAAAGTTTTGCATTATCTTTCATTGCTGAAAGATGATTACTCTCCCGGTCCTGATGGCATTCCTCCTATAATATTAAAAAAATGTTCCTCCGTTTTAGCTTCTCCGTTGCAATTCCTTTTCAAGCTATCCCTTAAGTCCGGTAAATTTCCTCAAGTATGGAAAGATTCATTCATTACTCCCGTCTTCAAAAAGGGTAATAAGTCCGATATTACCAACTACAGACCGCTTTCTAAACTGTCTTCTATTCGAAAGCTTTTCGAACAAGTAGTTTGTGATAGTATAAAGTTTTTCTTTATGAACAAGTGCTCAAATTCATAAGAGAGTGGACATGAGCTGGATTGTATCTACACAGATTTCTCAAAAGCTTTTGACCAACTCTCACATGAAATCATCATTTTCATATTGAAAGCTCTAGGTTTCCCTGTAGGATTTGTTAATTGGATTTATTCATATCTCCGAAACAGATCATACATAGTTAAGTTCAGAAAATCCATTTTCTAACCCTTTCCCAGCAAAATCGGGAGTCCCACAAGGCAGCCATCTTTGTCCGTTACTGTTTATACTAGCTATAAATGACGTAACTTCGTGTATTCATTCCAGTGAGATCCTTGTTTTCGCTGATGATATGAAAATCTTCAAATCTATTAACTCCGCTAATTACCGTGTAGAATTGCAAGCCGACATCGACAGATTTGCTATCTGGTGTAGCAAGAATTGTTTAAGCCTGAATCCAGCAAAATGTCAGACAATGACATTTTCAAGGAAACGGGTACCAAGTACAAACGGCTATTACATTTCACAACAAGTTTTGCATTGCGTTTTTAGTTTTAAAGATCTAGGAGTAAACTTTAGCACAGACTTGAGTTTCACGGAACACATCAACTTTATTGTTAAAAAAGCTAATTCCATGTTAGGATTTGTTAAAAGATGGTCGAAGGAATTTCAAATCACCTTATGTAACCCTAGCTTTATATAATTGTCATATTCGTCCCCATCTAGAATATGCATCACAGGTATGGTCTCCTTTCTACGAAGTTCATAAGTCTAGGATAGAGGCAGTTCAGCGTAATTTTATTCGATTTGCTTTAAAAGGTCTCTCCTGGGCAGATCCATACAACCTCCCACCTTACGAACACCGGATTCAACTTCTACAGATTCAAACTTTGTCACAAAGGCGTATTAACAATGATGTTATTTTTATTCACCAACTTTTAGCGGGATCTTTGGACTTACCCGATCTTCTATCATGTGTAGGTTTTAACTATCGCGGAGGGGCTCATCATCTTCGTAGATTAGAGCTATTGCATTGCCCCCAACACCGTACTAATTATCTCATGAATATCTCTTACCCGCATGTGCAAACTTTTCAACTCAAATAAAAGTATTGTTGATTTTAATGTTAGTAAATCCTCTCTAAAAAAAACTTTTAAAACCAGTGCACCACGCTCATAGTTTATGTTTTGTATGTTCTCAATGTTTTTGTATCTATTTTGTATAAATGTATGTGTTTATTTATTTTTTATTTTTTGTGCTTGTGTTATGCTATTTTTATATTTTGCTTACTTACAACTAATACCTGCCTTAATGATGTAGCCAGTGAGCACATAATATGTGTTGGCTAATCTCTGATTGTAAGTTAATGCTTGATATAAGCTTCTTACTCTCGAGAACTGAAAAGAACAAAAAAAAATCTCCTCGCATCGTTTTTTTAACAAGCTTCCTCTATCTTTAAGAATAATTTTAATCTCCTGGTATGTTCACTAAACACTAAAAATTATGGTTTTTGGAGTTAAATTATACAAACTTGGAATCTTTTGTTTCTGATACTCTGGTATACAAATTTGTAGCTTTTCAGTTAACTATGAACCTATGTATATTTTTTTTTTTTTTTAACTTTATATTGTTAAATTTGTTTTATTGTACTTTGTACTTTCATTATTATTTTTTTCCAGTTTGTACTTTTATATATTTAAGCAATGTCTAATCTATTTGAGGGTCACCTAACCCATAATATTATTTTAATTAGATGCTCTAATATTAAAGTGGCATTCAACACTATTTACATTGCAAGGTTATTTAAATACAGAATGTTACATTTCTTTTATCTAAATATATAAAAATCAATGCCACTTTTCGTTGTAATTTTATAACTCAAGAACGGGCTCATCTATCCAAACCAAATGCTAAGGCTTTGTTCGGACTATTTAGTAGATGGTTTATGTGAAGTTTGCACAAAATCGGTCGAGCGGTTCTTCATTTATCACATTTTTGTAACAAATTAATTCAATAAATGGCGGATCATTTTGTTAATGGGGATTTTGCTGTCAAATTGAAATTTTTTCAGATGGGGACTGTGCTATAAAATTGAAAATTTTTTCAGTGTTGACAGTACAAGTATGTTGCTATGTCATTCATGTGGTGACTTCATTTTGGACGTGCTTCGATTAAAGCAAATTGTCAGCGATAATAATTATTGCTTCGTGTTTATATTTTTAAATATATTGTGGAGTGCATTCATACAAACGGTGAGGCTTGAATTGTTCAAATGTACTATGTATATGTGTGTGTGTACTTTTCTCAGTTTTTTAGCAAGCCGTCGGTGTTTCGTATTGCAATATTTCGAGAAATTCTGCTATGGCAAAAGCTTTGCGATTAACGTCAATTATTTTATGGGATAATGGTATAATGGCGATTAAAAAATCACTAGAAGCATTTAATCGAACAATGCAAGATTAACGTGGTAATCAACAGCTTTTTGGTGGTGCTTTGATATTACTGTCAGGGGATTTTCATCAAACATTGCCTGTCATTCCTCCATCAACTCCTGTTGATGAAATAAATGCCTGTTTGAAATCATCAGTTCTCTGGAGATATGTACAAAATTTGACACTGAACATTAATATGCGTATTCACCTACAAAATGATCCAGCTGCCCATGAGTTTTCAAAACAATTGTTAGAAATTGGTGATGGCAAAATACAAATTGACATTACCAACGGATTGATCGCTGTACCAAACAATTTTTGTACAATAGCGCAATCGATAGGTGAATAATTGATTGAATGTGTTTTTCCGAATATTCTTCAGAATTACAGAAATCATGATTGGTTGAGCGAACGCGCCATTTTAGCACCGAAGAACATTCATATCAAAGCAATTAATTTTCAAATTCAAACGAAACTGCCAGGTGTAGTGACGACATTTTAATCAATTGACAGTGTTATGAATCAAGATGAGGCAATGAATTATCCAATTGAATTTTTAAATTCATTGGAACCGGCTGGTATGCCACCGCATTGCTTGAATCTGAAAGTTGGTTCTTTGATTATATTATTGCGAAATATTAATCCACCAAAACTGTGTAATGGCACCAGATTGGCAGTGAAAAAGTTATTGCCAAATTTGATTGAAGCTACGATCTTACCTGCTAAATCAAAAGGAGAAGTTTGTTTGATACCGCGTGTCCCTATGATTCCAACTGATATGCCATTTGAATTCAAACGCTTACAATATCCTGTGCGTTTTTGATTGGCGATGTCCATCAATAAGGCCCAAGGGCAAACACTTCACGTGTGTGGTGTGAACTTGGAGGAATCATGTTTTTCACATGGCTAACTTTATGTTGCCTGTTCCAGAGTCGGTACTCCCAGCCGTTTGTTTATTCATGCTCAAAATCGAAAAACAAAAAATATTGTTTATCCAAATGTTTTGGACTATCGAAGTTTTAAAATAGCTAGCAATTAATAAAATATTTTTTTGTTTGAATAATAATGAATTTGATGTTCCAATAAATTTTTTTATTATTTCACTTTATAGGTAGCGAAGCACGTACCGGGCCGCTAGTCTTTTATATTTATTTTATTTATTAATATTGCTTAAACTATTGTTATGATATCAGATTTATAAGAGAAATAAACAGTATCTATATCTATCTATCTATCTATCTTATGAGGAATGTACAAAACAAAAAACAAAAACAACAAAAACTATAATACATTTTTCATTCCGCGCGATGTAACCGCCAATGAACTTGCGGATAGCAAAGAGATCTCCATAGCACAGATCTGAAGCCGGCAAGCAACAATAGCCAAAGGAGGATGTCTAGGCAGCAAAACCGGGAAGCTGGACGTGGCTTATCGTCCGCTTGTCAGGGTAGGAAACCTGCCGGACAAGAGGAAAATGAGACTCGAGGAACGTCTTCTAGTCAGGGGAGAACACCTCCCGGTCACGAAGAAGATGTTGAAAAAACCCTAAAAGTCAACTGTGGTGAAGGAACACCAGCACCACAGGAGGTAGCCACAACCTAATCTGGTGAGGCGAGGCAATCAAAAAGGCCACGCCATCGCCGACTCACCCCACTACCAGAATTGGGTCAACCAGGTGCACCGGATGATCCACTCAGGAAAGGATTAAGCGGAGCGGGTACAAAGTGGTACCTCCGATTCCTGGACGAGGGCATGACCCATCAGGAAGCCAGGAAAATGGTGGATGAAAGGAAGATAATTCCTAGCGATGGGCAGCAAAACAACAGGCAGGGTAAGAGGGACAGCAGCCACATCACCATTCCCCAAAAACAAGCACCCAAGAAACCTAAGACGGCAGAAACAGCAGACCGTGAAATATAGAGATTCTTTCTTTAGCCGTACAACACGAATGTGGAATGGATTGCCTGGCACAATTTTTCCTTGCCATTTTGATCTTCAAACATTCAAGATCAATGTTCATCGACACCTCCTTTCCTAACTTCCTATCGCTCACGCTGTGACTTATCATTAAAAGGGCTATAACAAACCCCTTGAGCGCGTGTGCGTTGTAAGAAAAAAAAAAAAGATCGTCCCAACACCGCAAAAACAAGACCGCGCGAAGGCAAGAAAACTTCCTATGCCAACGCTGCCAAACTGGTCAAAGTAGCTGTATTGAAAAAAGAATAGGGTGGGAGCATAAACTCAAATTTGAAGGCATACACTTCAAAACTGGCCTGCTTGTGGTGGATTGCCTAGAATCAAACACAGCAAAGTTGCTTAGAGAAAAGGCTCCCAAACTACTTGGAAAGGGGTAGAGCTAACGTTATGCCTGGGTGATGAAATCCCCAAAATGCAGACGATAACTCTATTCCTTCCAAGAAGCTCTGGGCAAGAAGACCAGAGATCGCTTGTTCTGATCAAAGCGCAAATGGAGGGACTAAACATCCAGGCATGGAAAGTCTTCAAAAGCGAGGTCGAGGGCAGAGGTCAGTGAATGGTCATAGGCATTGACGATAAGTCAGCGGAAGCCATTTTAAAGACAAACCACGAACTTCATTATAAGTTCGGAAAAGTGGCCGTGTCTGGCCTCAATAAGACGGATACTGGGCTAGTTCACCAGATACCCGAAACAGAAAGGCAGGCAGTTACCAACATAAGTGGTACCCCCTCCAAACTCCCTCCTGTTAACCAACCCACCTCTCCAAAATCCATAAACCCCCCCCCTCAACTCCTGAAAAAAACCTTCCAACCATCAACTCTAACCCATAATCCCATTCATCCAATGGTGTAGTTGCAACACCCACCCTAACTACCAATCCACTCCACTCCCAAAACACACCTTCTCCTCCGGCAGATAGCGACACAGAGGGCATGGACCTCTCTCCTAGCCGAGAAGAGACGCTTCCCACAGAGGAAGAAGAAGACCATCTGCTTGCAGATGTGGGGGCAGAAGCCCCCACCTCTTAACCGAGATGACCAGACGCGGGATCAGCACCAGGGCAGCCCAAGTGAATATCCATCACGCTAAAGTGGCGTCAGCCATGATAGCTAGGAAATTCAGAAAGGAAAACTTAGTGCTAGTGCTTATCCAAGAACCCTGGATATACGGGGGACAAGTTAGAGGCCTTAACTGTAAGGAAAGCTAATCTGGGAAACGAGAGAAGACTCGCCCAGAACATGTATAATGATAAGAAATAATATAAACTTTATATGTCTTTCAGAATTCATGACGAGGGACTTGGTGCCAATCCAAGCGGATATAACCATCGATGGCAACCCCCGAACCCTAGTAATAGCATCGGCCTACTTTGCAGGTGACGGCGAAAATATTCCACCAACGGAAGTACAAAAACTGGTGGACTACTGCAGCAGTAGGAGCTTACCGATACTAATAGGTTGTGACGCGAACGCCCACCACACAACATGGGGCAGCAGCGACATAAACTAAAGGGATGAGTACCTTTCAGAATTTCTTCTCGTAAAAAACCTAGATATTTTCAATGAAGGGAACACCCCCACTTATATAACTAGAGCGAGAGAAGAAGTCTTAGACTTAACCTTTGGATCACCAAACTTAAGTCAAGCTTTAAGGGATTGGAGAGTCTCCAACGAACCCTCAATGTCTGACCACAGAATTATTGTGTTTCTATTAGAGGCCTTCCCACAGAGAATACCTCTGGAAGGAACCCAAGAAATACAAACTGGCAACTATATAAAAACAACCTCAAAACCAACATTGAACAGTTAGGTCCAGTTAGTACGACTAATAGTCACCCTGAACTAGAGTATATATTTAAGCAGTTTAGTGGGGCAATCAATGAGTCGTATGAACTCAGTTGCCCTATAAAAACTGCTAGAAAACAGAAAGATGCTCCATGGTGGAGCAATCATCTTTCAAAACTAAGATCTAGGGTAAGAAAACTATTTAATGAGGCAAAGAGAACTGGAGAGTGGCAAAACTATTCTGAAAAGCTTACCAAATACAACAAAGAACTATGAAAGGCCAGAAGAAACAGCTTCAAAACTTTTTGCGAAGACATATCCTCCACACCTGTAGCTGCCAGACTACACAAAACACTGTCGATGGAGAAAACTTTAACATCATTGGCACTTAGAAATGCAGATAGTAGCTTCACAGAAAATGAAGAGCAAAGATCTAATTTGCTACTGAACACCTACTTTCCAGGTAGTTCACCCATAATGAACGATAGAATTGAAAGAATACCTTTCAAACCAAACAGAGAAGTCTGGAAGATAGCAAAAACTATCTGTTCGGGAAAAAGACTATAATGGGCAATTAGTACCTTTCAACCTTTTAAATCAACCGGCAAAGATGGCATCTTTCCTGCATTATTGCAACAATTAAACATTGTTTAATTGCTTATTTTTTTTTTGTTTATTTCAATTTGGTTATCGATCATTGTAATGCTTGATTATTAAAATTGAGTGATAAAAATAAAATAAATAAATAACTGTCAAAAAATAGGGCAAAGATGAAATTCAGACCCATAAGTCTAAAATCTTTCCTACTGAAAGTGATCGACAATTACATCAGATCAGAAGTTCTAAGGAATATGCCTCTGAATCAACGTCAGCATGCCTATAGAGCGGGCAGATCAACAGAAACCGCTCTCTTCGAATTAACGATCACTATAGAAAGGACACTCGACGCCAAAGAAACAGCCCTAAGTGTGTTCCTCGACATAGTGGGTGCTTTTGATAATACCTCTCATGACGCATTCAAAAAAGCACTAGTTAGGAAGAGTGTTCCCATCACAATAACTAGGTGGATAGACCAAATGCTGAATACTAGAATAGCAGAGGCACATTCCGGACAAAACGTACAGAAAATCATTACAACAAGAGGATGCCCGCAAGGAGGGGTTCTATCACCCCTGCTGTGGAGCCTCGTTGTGGATGAGCTCTTACAATGTTTTACTTCCCAAGGTATACAATGCCTATGCTTTGCCGACGACATTGCTATAACAGCCTATGGAAAGCTTGAAGGAACCCTTTGCGACATAACACAAAAGGGTTTGACAATAACAAGCAAATGGTGCGCATCAGTGGGACTAATTATCAATCCATCAAAAACCACAGTTGTACCATTCACAAAGAAAAGACTTCTACCGTACATGAAACCCATCAGGTTAAAAGGTGAAGTAATCGATACGAGGAGGGAGGTCAAATTTCTAGGAAATACCCTAGAACGCAAACTCCTCTGGAACAAACATCTTGAAATAACAGTCGGAAAAGCCACAAAGTCCCCCATGATATGCAGACGACTTGCAGGGAAATCATGGGGATGTAAACCGAACTTAATAAGATGGATGTACACTATGATGGTGAGGCCCATTATCACCTATAGTGTGGTTGTTTGGCATAAAAGAACCGAACTAGCTACGACTAGAAAATCACTTGAAAAAGTGCAAAGACTCACATACTTATGCATAACAGGAGCAATGAGAACTTGCCCTACGGCAGCAACGGAGGTCATCTTGCATCTGATCCCATTACACTTTGTGATGCAAAGTGCAGCTGAGGGAACAATCATGAGATTTTCAAAAGAGGGCACCGGCAAAAGGTAAACAAATAAGTCTTAGACAAAGAGACTCCCTGTCCAAATCAATACCCTCCCTTGATCTTCCAAGAGATAGCATGATTACAGTCTACAACTTTGAGAAAAGCTTCCAAACGAAGTTAAGTTGCAAAAAAGAGTGGCTAGGAGAATCAGAAAAATTCTCCTTTAAAGCAAATGCCATCAAGTGGTACACTGATGGATCAAAAACTATTGAAGGAACTGGTGCAGGAATCTTTGGGCCTAGAACCAAAGTCTCTGTTCCAATGGGACAGTCCTCAAGCATATTTCAAGCGGAAGTTAAGGCGATAGGAAAATGCGCTGAATTAAACTTAAAAAGAAACTATCGCAAGCAAAACATTGCAATAATGTTAGACAGTCAAGCAGCACTCAAAAAGCCCTTAGCTCATACAGTATCAGTTCGAAACTGGTATGGGAATGCCTAGAAAAACTGAACACTTTGGGCAGGAAAAACACAGTCCCTCTTCACTGAATACCAGGCCATGTTGTTGTTGAAGGCAATGAAGAGGCTGACCGTCTGGCAAAAATAGGGGGCAACAACACCCTATATTGGAACGAAACCCTACTGCGTTTTTGGTGAGAATGTGATCAAAAACAAGATCAAAACAAACGAAGGAACCAAAAGATCCAACCACTGGAAAGAACTCCCAAAGCTAAGACAGGCAAAAATGTTACTGGGGAACTACAACCTAGAACGATTTACAGTCTGCATTAACTTAAACAGAAACAACCTGAGAATCATAACGGGCTTTCTCACAGGGCACTGCAAACTAAAAAGACACCTTAATATCCTAGGGCTGTCAAGCAGCGCAACCAGACACGTAGCCAGAGGGAGGGCTAGAGGGGCTCAAGCCTCTCCCGAAATGATTTAAAAGGAAATATTTGAATTAAGTTCCGCTAATTTTTTTATTTTGTTTATTGATTTTATTAATTAGTACAGTAATCAAATACAAAACCGCAGTGACTTAAAAAACAGCTTACCAAACTAAGAGCTCATCTTTTTATCAATCACCTTTGTTTTGTAAATAAACCCTTTGTGATGAAATCATATAAATAGGCATAGGTATATAGAAAAAAATATATTTTATAGGCAATCAAAATAAAATCCAATCCGTTTGGATATTAGAAAAAAATAATATCTTATTCCTACTTAAGCTGAAGAATTTTTAGCGTAAGAATACTTTATTGTTCGTTTTTTATTATCATTTAATAATAATTTTTAATTTTTAATGTAAGCCTAAGTTCCTATTGTGATTACCATTTGTAGAGAGTGCGATAAAGAATTTTCACTCATTCTAATACCAACAAAAATTGAAAGTTTTGCATCATTATAGACTATTGGCTCACCTAAGTGGGTCAAAAGTCCATGATCGATTGGCCAAAAGTCCACAGGAATTTCTTGTGTACTTTTGGCTCACTTGGGTGGGTCAGTAGTTCACAATGCATTTATGAACTTCTGACCCATCCAAGTGGGCCAAAAGACCATTATATACTTTTGGCCTGTGGACTTCTGACCTTGCGCCATTCAGACAAATATATAAGTAGTGAGGCACTAATAAATTAATTTGTGTAGTAAGTATAAATAATGGAATGGAATGGAACCTCAGCATTGTGTGCCCTATCCACAAGAAAGGAGATACTCTAAGCTGCGCCAACTACAGAGGTATAAGTCTCCTAAATGTCGCCTATAAAATCTTGTCGGCCATTCTGTGTGAACGTCTGAACCCTTTCGCACGTGAACTGATTGGCCCCTATCAGTGTGGTTTCAGGCCCGGTAAGTCAACCGTTGACCAAATTTTCACACTTCGGCAGATTTTGGAAAAGACCCAAGAATTCCAGATCGATACTCACCACCTCTTTATCGATTTTAAAGTCGCCTATGACAGCGTAAACAGGAACGAGCTATACAGAGCCATGTCGCTTTTTGGCATCCCTGCCAAACTCGTTCGATTGTGCAGGATGACTATGGAGAACTCTCGCTGCTCCGTCAAGGTTGGTAAGAACACCTCCGACTCATTTAATGTCGAGAAAGGCTTACGACGCGCTGTCATGTAACCTCTTCAACTCCTTCAACCTCTTCTTGAGGCAATCGTACGCAACTCGCATGTCAACACCAGCGGTACGATTTTTTTTAGATCCGTTCAATTACTTGGCTATGCTGATGATATTGACATTATTGGAAGCGCGCTGTCAGTGGAGCATTCGCAAGTATTGAAGTGGAAGCGGCTCGAATGGGTCTGGCTGTAAATGAAGATAAAACAAAGTATATGCTGTCCTCGGGTGAAGTAGATCATCACCGTAGGCTCGGACAAAACGTCACAATGGACAGATATAACTTTGAGGTTGTCAAGGACTTTGTCTATTTGGGTTCCACTATAACCTCTCAGAACAACATCAGTGAAGAGATCAGTCGAAGAATCACTCTTGCCAATCGCTGTTTCTTCGGGCTAAGAAGGCATCTTAGTAGTAAAGCCCGTTCTCAAAGGACCAAGGAGACACTATACAAGACCCTTATCATCCCAGTCCTGCTGTATGGGGCAGAAGCGTGGACACTGACACAATCGGATGAATACAGGCTGGGGTGCTTTGAGAGAAAGATTCTTCGGGTGATATTCGGGCCTGTATGTATCAATGGAGTATGGAGGAGAAGATTCAATGGCGAACTGTACGGGCTATACAGTGACATTGACTTGGTTAAGAAGCTGAAAATTCAGCGGCTTAGATGGCTGGGCCATGTGGAGCGTATGGACGAAAACGCTCCTGCCCGACGAGTCTTCAATTCCAACCCGGAGGGCCGACGCAGTTCTGGAAGACCCCATCTAAGGTGGCGCGATCAAGTGGTAAACGACCTCAACCAACTTGGTGTGCGCAACTGGAGGCCACTGGCTAGGGACCGGCCTAGCTGGCGAGGATTGTTGGTTGAGGCCGTGGTCCACAATGGACTGTCTGCGCCACCTTAAGTAAGTAAGTAAGTAAGTAAGTATAAATAATAGTAAGCAAGCTCAAATTTTGTTAAAAAATAACTCTTAGGACCAGTTGTACAATCGTGGTTCATCCTGGGATCAAAATTTAAAAAGGATTTACCTCGGTTCCTGTTTGCAAAATCAAGAGTTCAAGAGTGGTTTATGAGTTAACCCACCGATTTCCGCAGATCAAATAAAGTTGATTCATGTATCAAGAATTTAAAAACGAGGACCAGCGCTGAACCACTATTGAACAACTGGTTGCAATATGGAGACTATTTAGGTACTACCTACACAGCTGGTCAAAAAATAGGTGTGATCAAATTTTTTCGTACCACTGTTGTCTTTGATGCAAAATAACAGTTTTTTTAATCGCAGGCCTTACAAAAAGTTCTTGTTTTAAGAAAAAACGGTTATTCTGTTGACACTGATGCTGAGCTTACTGCATTCTGTGTGTGTTATGTTGAGCTGTTCTATTTACTTTGTTGCATTAGGATTTGGTGTTTTTAAGAAGTTGGTCATTAAAATAGGTGTTCTCCAAATAAATCCACAGTTTATATCTTTGTTACTTCAAAAAAATACTAAATTTCAAGGTAACCTCTTTTTAATAATTTTACTATCCATAAAATTATAGTTGTTAATAAATAAAATAATAAATAATAATAAATAACAGTTAATTAGACTTTTAGTATGGGTAGAAACGTCCACTGTTCGGCGGAAGAAAGACGGGTAGTTTTACAGCTAAGAAATAAAGGTAAGACTTACAAATTTATAGCAGAAGCCCTAGGAAGATCCCAAAATTTTGTGACAAATGCACTCAAGGCCAGATTAGTGCGCGAAAATCGTGTGAGGCCGAAAAAAACATCAGTCACCACTGATCGCCATGTCCTCCTTTTGGCTAAATCTAAACCTTTTGCTTCGTCAAGGACAATAGGAGCACAAATCAATAATGAAGTCAGTGCCCGCACAATCCGCAGAAGGCTTCAGAGCTTCAACCTACCAGGAAGAGTTGCCAGGAAAGTTCTTTTACTAAGAGCAAATAATATAAGGCCCCGAAAAGAATTTGCCTTAAACCATAGAAGTTGGAACGGACCTGAAGGAGCAAAAAAATGGCGAAATATCCTCTGGAGTGACGAAACAAAAATTAATTTGTTCTCATCAGATTCGGGGCGTAATGTCAGGCGACCAAAAGGAAAGGACTACCACCCTCACTATACCCGGAAAACAATCAAACACGGGGGAGGAAATATAATGGTCTGGGGCTGTTTTTCCTGGTGGGTCCCATATTCCGCATTAATAACGTATTGACCAAATACGGTTATAGGGATATCTTGGAAGATGTTATGCTTCCATTTGCCGAAGAAAACATGCCTCTCTGATGGAAATTTCAGCAGGATAATGATCCAAAACATACGGCGCATCTTGTGAAGGATTGGTTTCGAGAGAAAGAAGTCTCAATCGTTTCATGGCCAAGTCAATCCCAGATTTCAACCCGATTGAAAACTTGAGGAATGAGCTTATGCGGTAACTAGGATGCCAATATTTTCCAAACTGGAACCGATTGTGGGATGCTGATCAGAGTGAATGGTATTCTATACCCCAACAAAGATGCCAAAAGTTTGTAGAGTTAATACCACGCTGACTTTAAAAAGTTTTGGATAACAATGTCGTATTTTCGGGTTATAAGAGAATGGTAAACGAAAATTATTTTAAAATACAACAAATTTTGCATTCAAGCTATCATTATTCATAATTTAGGAAGACACACACCTATTTTTTTGTCCAAGCGCAAATGTCTACACCGTCGGTTTTATTGTATAAAATTTATAATTACTTTATTTAAAAGCCTTAAATATTAATATTTCATTAAGTATTGATAGTCCAATGAAAACTAAAGTTAAAATAATATTTAAATAAACAAAACATATTAAAAAATTAAGTTTATATAAAAAAAAATATTTGCACCTATTTTTTTGACCAGCTGTGTATGTATGGAAACTATTTAGGTACTATCTATATACATATATATTATTTTATAAAGACGTAACAATTATGTTGTTTTGTTACGCAGGATCTTAGAAAGTAATCGACTGATTTATTCGAAACAAATTTTGTAATATTTTTTATTATTATAAGATTCTTAACGGCAACTTTTTTTTAACAATTTTTCTTTAAAACATGAATAGACATAATATAAATATCTTTTTTTTAAATTGCCCATTTTTGTTTAGGTTATCTTACTAATGTTTTTTCAGCGTAGTATTTGATACTTTATAAAGATGAAAATTGTTTTATGAAGTCAATGCAATAGCATACATTTAAGGCTATAAATCGAATTAAGGCACCGACACTGGTGCGTGATTCCACCACACACTGCACACCAAATCGTACACACTTTTGTTGTGAAAGAGATTTCAAAGGAAAAAAAAAACATTTTAAATAAAGCTTCCGCACTCCTTACTTAATCACAATACGATGCAACTGAATATAAAATGTGCGCGTGCATCCCCATCCCCATACACATCACCCCAATCGAGACACCGACACCAAAAATCAAAAACTTTTCATTATTACTCGCGCCGTGTCTGACACCGAAAATCGGTGTGTGTGCCAGACCACACACAGCACACATGTGGTGTCTGTGGGCCGCTTTAGTGAATTCCCAACACAAATGGTTGTTCGAGTTTTGACTGTAATATTAACAGTAAAAAAGTTATAGCAATTCAAAGAATAATACTAATCGAACTAATTTTATGAACTACATACTTTGACCCCAAAAATTTTAATGAAATTAACCGTTTTTGAGTGAATTAAAAATAAACTGAACTTTGACCTTGAATAACCTACGGCACAGGCCGAGATTTTATGTGACTTTTGAGACAACTTTTGGAACGCCAAAACGAAGGTGTGTACAAATTTTCAGCTTATTATCTCTCATTCCTAACTTGACTAGGCTATCATATTACACTCAAAGTTGCGTTTTTTGACTTAAAAAAATTCAACAACAATGACACGGCAAAGCCAATTGCTTAAAAAAAAGTGACCAATGTATGTTAGTAACTTTTTATGTTTATACAAGGTGTCAGTGTCGATCAAGTACTCGTCGTGTGCGATCGCGTTGCTTCTGTGCTCGTGTGTCACCCAAAACTAATCGAAAAAAAAAATAAACCAAACCCAATTCATGTAATCACATACACAGTGCAATTAAATTAAAATCAAAAACTAAATCCAGCCCTTTACGTTACCCAAAATTAGAAAAAAAAAATAAATAGAATAAACTAGTGGAAAATAAAAAGAAGAACAAAAAATATACACCAAATACCTCGCTCGCATTCGCAGCACAGCATCCAACAATACCCATCCTCTCCACCCGCGCCGCCCATAACTGTTGCTTTCTATGCAATGCAAGCCTCTTGTGAGGCTTATCGCAAGAGGTTTTGCATTGGATAGGTGAGCAGCATTTGATGTATATTTCATTCGTGTTTTTTTTTCTATATTAATTCCCGTTTGCAAATTGTTTTATGGGCATAACACCTAGGACAGTTTGTTTATAATTGGAATTAATATGGGCCTATACTGCACGGCTGAAATTAGTTTCGTCAAAGTTGAATTTTTTGTGTTTAGTTTTTCAAAATGGTAAGTGATTTTTGTGTTGTATATTCAAATGTTCGTGGGCTAAGAAAGAATTTCTTTTCTGTGTACGCCCATACTGTGCAATACGGGCCAGCTGTTTTGGCATTAAGTGAAACCCAGGTTGGACAGAATACTGATTTATCAGAATTTTGTTTGTTTGGATATAACTTAGTGCCATTACTTTTTTCCACCATGGTCTTGTCGTTTATGTTAGGAATGATATTGCTTGCCAGAGCCTTCCCCAATATGGGCATTGTTCTACTACGAACTTTAATTTCCTGTGGCACAAATTCACTGTCCGCAAGCATATCATTCATTACTGTTTTCTTTACAAGAGTCCGAATCTTGACAGCATGTCTACTTGTGATGAGTTAGATGTTCTGTCAGATTCAATTTCCCGAATTGTTTCCCATTGTCCTCACACTGAAGTCGTGATTACGGGTGACTTCAATGTACACAATTCAAGTTGGCTCCGCTATTCTGGCCAGAAAACAATCGAAGGAAGGTATACCGAGATCTTTGCTGAGTATAACCATCTTACCCAGCTTGTCGATGAGCCTACTCGTATACCGGATGTTGATGGGCATTCCGCCCATACTCTTGACTTGTTCCTTACTTCCCACCCTGATAAATATACTATTAAAGTAACTTCTCCATTTGGCACCTCGGACCATTGTGTCATTTCAGCTAATTTCTCGATCTCCAATCATCCAGTTAAAGAAAAAATTCCCAGTAGGACCGTTTGGCAATACGAGAAAGCCAACTGGGACGGTCTGAACAATTTCTTTCGCAACTTTAACTGGTCATTATGCTTCCTCGATAATGACATTGATGCCAGTGCTGAAATGATTACAGAAGTGATTTTTCTTGGAATGAGAACTTTTGTCCCTCACAGAACAAAATGTATCAAACCAAAACAAAAGTCTTGATTTTCCGAAGAGTGTAAAGAAGCTATCAGGTTGAAAGAAGTAAGCTTCCGATCCTACAAAGCCAACCCAACTGAGGAAAATCATAAGAAACACAAACAAATTAGGAACTCGTGCAACTCCGTTATACAAAAAAGGAAATTTTTACATGACCAGAAGTTACGCAAAAAATTCTGCAATGTCCCAAAGGCAGTAAAAACTTCTAGTCATTTGTAAAAAACGTCAAGAACTCAACGTCATCATCAGTTCCAACGCTCATCGTCGACGATAAACTTATTGACAGCTCTTCAGAGAAGGCGAATATGTTCGCAGCTCATTTTGCTGCAAGTTCTACGTTGCCTGCAAGCAACATTGCCCCTCCTGTACTTGAGAACGTTAATTCTTCTATGGGACAGATATTTTTCCGCACTCGTACAGTAGCAAGAGTACTTCAAGATCTTGATATACACAAATCCGCTGGCCCGGATGGTATACCCCCTATTCTTCTGAAGAAGTGTTCTTCATCTCTGGAAAAACCACTGCGTAAGCTTTTTCATCGCTCCTATCGTTCAGGAATCTTTCCTAGTAGATGGAAAACAGCATTTGTCCAGCCCATCCCAAAAAAGGTGACTCCTCCTCCCCCTCCCCCTACCGACCAATAGCACTTACGTCCCTTCTTTCCAAGGTCATGGAAACGCTGATAAATCGTCAGCTCAAGAAATATCTCGAAGATCGGGAGCTTTTAAATGACCGGCAATACGGCTTTCGCAGCAATCGTTCCACTGGTGATCTGATGGCATATCTCACCGAACAGTGGAACAAATCTGTGCATCGCTTTTGCGAAAGCAAGATTATTGCGCTTGATATTTCAAAGGCATTTGATAGAGTTTGGCATGAAGCTCTTTTATCGAAAACGCGTGCATTTGGTATCGATGATACTCTTATTCGTTGGATTAGAAGCTATCTTCTAGACCGTTCAATACAAGTTGTATTAGACGGTTTCAAGTCTGATCTCCACAAAATAAATGCTGGTGTGCCCCAGGGCTCCGTTCTGTCTCCGACTCTCTTTCTCATTTTTATAAATGATCTCTTGTCTGTGACTTCTAACCCATTAAATTGTTTTGCTGACGACTCAACCCTCAGCTTTTCGTATACGTTTGATAATTTACGGCCTTCGCCTTCGGACGTGTTATTACAACGGAATCGTATGATAAGCTCGTTAAACTCCGATTTAAACAGCATTGTAAATTGGGGTACTAGAAATCGTGTGGAGTTTAATGCGTCGAAAACTCAATGCTGTCCTTTGTCGTTGAAGCTAAACATACCCCCTATGCCATTATCCATGAAGGGTACTTGCATCGAGGAGGCCGAAAAACTATCAGTACTTGGTATGTGTATCAGTGACAATCTTCGTTGGAATGATCAAATACTTGAGATTGACAAGAATGCGGCAAGATTCTTAGGCTTTCTTAATAGATGCAAGAAGTTTTTCACCCCTTCTGATCTGGCTACAATTTACAAAGCGTTTATACGCCCTAAACTCGAGTATAACTCCCATCTCTGGGCAGGTGCTTCTCAAACTTTTCTCCACCTGCTCGACAGAGTTCAGAAAAAAGCGTTAAAATTGATAGGAGAGAGAAACATTATGGAAACATTTCCGTCACTCGAACATCGTCCAAATGTCTCATGTCTTTCCTTATTTTACAGATTCTTTTACAAAAAATGCTCACTGGAGGTAGCCAGCTGCACCCCTTAAACATTTCCCCCGTAATACTCGTCTTGCTAGGTACGCTCATCAGTTTACACTTGAGCCCAATTTCGGACGTACCGCGAAATATAGAGATTCTTTCCTTAGCCGTACAACACGAATGTGGAATGGATTGCCTGGCACAATTTTTCCTTGCCATTTTGATCTTCAAACATTCAAGATCAATGTTCATCGACACCTCCTTTCCCTTCCTTCCTAACTTCCTATCACTCGCGCTGTGACCCATCATTAAAAGGGCTATAACAAACCCCTTGAGCACGTGTGCATTATATAAAAAAAAAAAAAAAAATTTATTTAACTTTTCTTTTCAAAATAAAGTAGTTCCCCGTCGAGTATTGCTAGGTGTGTCGATCTGCCGCACCAAAAGTTCTGGGTTTGGTCCCTGACTCCACCCAAGTTCTTTTCTGGAGTACTGACTCCTGCGAGGAAGTGACAAATCTTACGAGAGAGAGATGAACGAAAAAATTTGGGGCGATGGAAAAAAGTTTCACTTAAAAAAAAAAAAATATAACCAAAAATTAAACAATAAACATTCAATATAGATTTTAAAAATGTTTGTAAATGTACGGAATTACTTCTTCGAGATTGGACAAGCCCCTCCCGAAACAAAATCCTGGCTACGCTCCTGAACGCAACATGCAGATTCTGCGATGAAGAAGAAAAAGCACTGGACCAGATACTAGGTATAGATGTGGTGCACTTATGCACAAAAGACAAAAACACCTGGGTAATTACCAGATAGAGAAGGGCAGGTTACCTTCTTTAAAAATACCTCAAATACTTAGCTTCCTAAAAGAAACCAAGTGGGAGGAAGTGCTGTAGGATGAGTATCCTCATCCAGCGCTTAAAAAGAGGGTACAATAGATCTTAAAGGTCGCAGTGCACTTTCCCCCAATTAATTCATTCATTCATTCATACTCCTTTTGTCGAATTATGGGTCTCAAAGTTTATCATCATGAGGGAATTGCAATAGAAGAGACGTTATGAAGTGCGTAAATGTGAAACAATAGAATTTCCACTCCATGGTCGGCGTGGAGGGGAAAAAGATTTGAGATAAAATGATAATTGATAAAAGAAAAGAAGATTTCGTTGTAGACAAAAATAATTTTTTATTCATTTAACAAAGTTGTTCCGAATAGGGACCATTCGTAGTGAAAACTACCATCATCTAGAGACGACAGCCCTGGAAAAGCCAATCAGAATCAACCCATACCGACAGCAATCAACATTTTATATACTAACTTATATACTATTTTTAGCATGCCAGCCTACGAGCGGTGTAAAATGTAATTATAGAGTCAGTCATCATCCAGCGTTCGTACAGTGTTAAATAAATTGGGTTTTTTCCGCAAGTCGGTTTTTCCCAAAGAAAAATGGCCGGTCTTCTTATTTTAATATTACTGATTTTAGGGAATTAAAAGGTGGCGACTCCTATTTTTATTACAAAAATAAGTCGTGCCTAAACATTTTGGTCGCATCGAGCCGGATAGTAGCCAGTGACCAGCGTTTTATTACAGTCCACTGAGCCAGCCGTGTACAGCGCGATAGAGTTAGTGTTTTCAGCCAGTTTTATAGTCAAGCGAAACATAGCCATTTTTCTTTGAATAAAAAACGCGAATTTACTAGTTCAAAAATGAATGCGAAATGCATATCAGCAAAGTGTACAAAGTGAATAAAAATCTGCCACAATCAGGCAAAGGAAAGTCCTTGATGATTATATCAAGGGGATGAGTAAGCATTTAGTATATTTTTGCATATTTTTTCCATCCCAAATAGCTATTGAATGCAAAAATAAGACGCCAGCAAATACCGTTATGTCCAGCGAAAAAGATGACGAAGCCAGCCACAGCGAATCATATATAACGCACAGCAACCAGTTCCATGTGAACACATATTCTGATTAGTTACATACAGCCGATGATGTATTTTGCATACGACAGCCAGTTCTATATGAACACATACCAGCGAAAATAATATCACACAGCGAAACATCTATAGGATAGATACGATGCGAGAAAAATACAATCCAACACCAGCATGCCTTGCGCAAAGGAATCAGCAATGCAACAACAAATACATACAGCGTAAAATAACCCTTCTTTATTTTTCTCGACTAGCACACAAAAAGGTATAGTGACGGTCTGGCGCGACCGACGAATACATTAGCACAAAACATCGTCAAGTGCAGAGAGCGGCGAGCGGCAAGCGGCGCACATGCAAAAACCCACCCTGAAAACAAGAATGAATGAACACGGAATGCCTGCGTGATCAACCTATGTGCCCAGACTATGTAATAGTTTTTTTTTCTTTTTCCCCTTTGTTTTGCGCTTGGTTGGTCTGGCACGGAGTAGGTACGCATATGCATTCAGTTCATTCGGGTTTTCAGTTTTCTGTGAGTGACAACGAATTTAAGCGAAAATTAAGGATAGTTCAAGTGCATATTTAAAAAGAGAGCAAATCAAAGCGATTTAAAAGCAAATCAAAACATTGAAATTTAAAAGGTGAGCGCTTATAAAAAATCAAGCAATCATAAAGTGTAGTGTGGGGATAACTCAATGACCGGGAAAGTGTTCTTTTTTTTTGTTTCTCTTCCTTCAAAATATGGATAGTTTTTATTTGTTTATTTTGCAAGCGGTAGGATAGCCTCTATACAGTGTGATGAGTGTCAAACAGCGTAGAATATTTTATTCAAGTTTATATTTTGAAAGTGCAAGTGTTGGAAAGCCTTTAAATTTTGTATATAATATTGCGAGTGTTAAGCGGATAATATTCTGCAAACCAGATAGCTGAGAGTTTTTAATATTTGTTCCCTAGCAAGCGGCAGGATAGCCTTTTTATTTTTTGTTGTAAATAAATAGCAAGTGTCAGATTATTGAAAGGAGCAAATTTGATTTAATTAATTAGCGCAGTGCCCACCATGAAAAGTGTTGAGATCATTCCGTGTAGTGAATTGAAATTTTGGGTGCCTCATAGAAGCATGTCGTTCATGCACAGATAATTGGGGGTGCGTTTGTGAAAATACTGTTGTCTGCAGCAACAAGTACCGGCTGCGGCAAATAAAGTGCATATTATTAAGAAATGTTTCCTTGGCATGAGCGTTCAGATCAAGTTGAGACATTTGGGGGTGCGTGAATATTTATTTTGTTTGTGTATTATGATCATATTGTTAGGCATATGTCCAAGCCAGCAATTAGCGTACGGATAGCGAGAATACAGCCAGCCGAATAGTGTAGTGATTAGGGCCAGCGACATGACACGGAAAGCAAAATCGAATCAGAAAATTCAATGCCAGTGAAAATTGTCCAGCGCAAAGAGAACAGTGTTTAGTGTTGGCCGACACGATTTATTGGGGAAAGTAGGTAGAGACAAGAGCCAGCCGATAGTGCAAGCCAGCAGCAAATTTGCGACCAGCTAAAAATAAAAACCATCATCTTTAACAAATGTACGCTAATTGGACAGTGATCAGACAGTGAATGGAGAGCGATAGGAAAGTGATAATGAAAGAGGAAAGCAAGTAGTACTACTGAAGGAAAGTGAGGATTAAGTGAGATTTGGGGTAGGTAGGGTGGATAGCTCAGCCAGTTGACAGTGAAACAAATACGGACAAGTGAAAGACAGCGGGACAGAGACAAGTCATGTTGTCAACTTAGTTGGACATATGTAGGTAGGCCCTAGGGGGTGCGTTGCATTTAGATATCCCATAGGATTATCTATCATAAGCAAATAATTACAACATTTTCTTTTTATTTCCTTTATTACAGTAAAGAATGGCAAAGCAGCACGCACACCGTATGGTGATAGCCGCCATAGAGCGGGTATTGCTATACACCAAGAGCGTGGCCTTTGAGGAGGCTGATGTATTGGAGCTTCGCCTGAGAGAACAGCGTTTGGACGAGTGCTGGGCACACTTAAGCACCGTCCATGACAAGCTAGTGCAAGCGAAAGGGGCTGACGTCAATGCGGCCGAAGCGGCATTGATCGAAGCGGAAAGAAAGTACTATTCAGCGAAAGGTATGATCTTAAGAAAAATTGCCAGCCTTCAGCCAGCGAATGAGCAACAGCCAGCGTCGCCAGCATGAGTTACGGACAGCCATCAACAGCGAGCAATATCTGTGCAAGTGCAGATGCCAGCGCAGCATCATGGGATAGCAAATACTTGGGGTTTCTTCGATGGAGACCTCACAAGCTGGCAAGGGTTCCACGACCGGTTTGTGGCGGCCATCCATGGGAATGATGGGATAGCGCCAGCATACAAGTTCAGCTATCTAACAAATTCGTTGAGGGGCGAAGCTGCCAAGACGATGGGCAAATGGCAATTAACGGATGACAACTACCAGGAGGCTTGGGAACGCCTCAACCAATTGTACAACCGGAAGTATTCGACCTGCCGAATGCTACTAAGGACCTTTACTGATCTGCCCAAGCTGCCAGCAAACCCGGACAGTGCAGCCCTACAAAATATCTCCAACGTAACACACGAGATGTTAAGGCAATTGAGAGCGCAAGGGGCTCCGGTAGAGTCGTGGGACCTAGTAGTGGTCCCAATGATACACGAGCGACTGGACCAAGAAACAGCGAGACAGTGGGAGTTGCATAGGAACTCCGAGGCACCAACCTGTCGCCAGATGTTAGATTTCCTGGATCGTCAGGCAGCAGCCAGCAGTAGGCCCACGACTAGCCGCCAGCGTTACGACAAGTTTGAAAGCGAGCGTGAAGTAAGGGCGACAAGGACAGCAGCAGCCCCATCAGCCAGCCGATATGAGAAGCCAGTAACTAGACAGCAGCCAGCAGGAAGAGCGCCAGCAAGCAATACACGTAAGGAGAGTGGACGTAGGCACACATGTGAGCTATGCGGGGAGCAGCATCAGCTATATAACTGCAGCCAGTTTAAGGAGCTGAATTTGTCAGCAAGGAGGACCTACGTGAGGAAGCAGGAGCTCTGTGAGAACTGCCTGAAGAGGGGGCATGGGATATACGAATGCTTTCAGGATCCGTGCCCCAGATGTCCATGCAAGCAAATGCATAACAGTGTGTTGTGCCCGATGTTAGTGAGCAGCAAGCCAGCACCAGTAATGAATGCCTCAGCATTCAAGTTGAGGAAGCGGGAAGCAGAATGACTAACCGAGGCCCCACAGGCCAAACGAAAGCGGACAGCAGCCAGTAAGAAGCCAGCAAAGCCAGCAAAGCCAGCAAAGCCAGCAAAAATGAATAAGGATAGTGTTAAAAAATTAATTAAGCAAGAAGATAATAAAGATGCTCAAAAATACCCCTTTTGTGTAAATCATTTCAAGCAAGTTGTTTCAGCGGGACAGGGCACTCTTCTGCCAACGATGTTGGTTCGAATTCAGGTAGAGGGTAGGATACACGGGCCGATAAGGGCATTATTGGACTCAGGGGCACACCCTAGTCTGATAACCAGTCAGATGGTAAGCGAATATAGTATTGCTACTACGGTAGCCCGAAAGCAAGTAGTGGGGATTGATGGCGAACCAATCCCGATAAAGAGGCAAGTGAGTGTAAGGCTATTGCCTTGGTATGATATGGGAGAGTGGGTCGAAGAGATATTATGGGTGTTGCCGAGAGAGTCTAAGTGGGAGGTAAAGGCACCAGCGAAAGACATTGAGCCAGTGCAATTTCAGCCAGGGGAACATTACGCAGACCCAGTATATTGGAAGAGCGGCCAGGTGTCAATACTACTGGGGGTGAGCGTCTTTGCCAGAATAATGGTGAATGCCATACCATATCGAATTAGAGATATGGTTGCAATTCACACAACCTTTGGGATAGTTCTCTTTGGGGGCGAAGAGCCAACCAAAGCAAGCGACGTTTTCAGCATGATGCCAGCAGCACGTTGTTCCGAGATGGAAGATGTAGATCGATTAGTGCGACAGCTATGGGAAATGGACAAGGTCGGAGGCCACATCAGCAGGACAGCAGAGGAGCAAGCGGTAGAGGACAACTTTACACAGACAACATATCGAGACGCAGATGGTCGTTTCGTCGTTACGATTCCAGTGAAGTCCGAAGTGAATCAGCTAGGGAATTCGAGAGCGATAGTGTTGAAGAGATTTATGTATCTCGAGCGAAAGCTTACTCGCGAACCAGAGTTAAGAGAGAAGTATGTACAGTTTATGCGCGAGTACGAACAGCTAGGGCACATGAGGAAAGTGAAGGGACAGCCGCCAGCAGATAGGCCAGCTTATTACATACCACACCATTGTGTGACGCGCAAGTTTAGAGTGGTGTTTGACTGTAGCTGTCAGACGGATAGGGGTATATCATTGAATGACGTACAAATGCTAGGGGAAAAGCTACAGCGGGATCTCCATGAGATTGTGATGAGATTTCGGAGGCATCGGATAGCATTCAGCGCAGACATCAAAATGATGTTTCGACAGATTAAGATAGCGCGACAGCAGTGGGATCTCCAGAGGATATTCTGGAGAGAATCACCCACCGAACAGCTAGAAGAGTATGTTTTGACGGTAGTCACATACGGGATTACGTCATCCGCCTATAATTCAGTGCGCGCATTGATTTAATGTGCACGCGACCTCAATGGCACCTTCCCCAGAGTGGAGCAAGTGGTGTTAAACGATTTTTATATGGACGATTGCGTGTCCGGGTGCGATGAGGAGGAAGAAGCAGCGCTTCTTATACAGCAATTAGATATAGTGTTGAGGACAGGGGGGTTTGAGCTACGTAAGTGGAAATCAAACAGTGATAGCATTCTCCGCCAGCTAAACTCCGATAAAGAGGAGGTATTAACATTTGAGTGTGAAGGGCAAGCGACGGTGCTAGGGCTACAGTGGTTAATAGCCAGTGATCAATTTACCTTCACGGTACAAACACACGAATTAGAGACGATAGCAACTAAAAGGAAAGTATTGAGTTCTATAGCGAAATTATATGACCCCAACGGGTACATAGCGCCAGTGGTTATCCTGGGGAAAATTCTTATACAGGATATATGGAGAGTCAGTTATGATTGGGACGAAGCGTTATCAGCGGAGCTGCAATCTAGATGGGGAAGATTGCTCAAAGAGCTAAAGCATCTGGAGAAGTTTAGGATTGACCGATGGTTACACACGGGCCAACAAACGGGGGTACAAATACATGGGTTTACAGATGCTTCAGCGACAGCATATGGTGCAGTAATATATGTACGTACAGTGTCGACAGCTGGACAGCATATGTGTCAATTGGTAACAGCGAAAACGAGAGTAGCTCCCTTAAAGACAGTGAGTATTCCACGATTGGAATTAGCGGCAGCGGAACTGTTAAGTCAAATGCTAATTGACTTAATAAAAGCGATGGAATGGGAAAGGGTGGAGTATATTTTATGGTCAGACTCCATGGTAGTCCTGCATTGGCAACGCAAACTTCCACGAGATATGAAAACTTATGTGGCCAATAGGGTGTCAGCGATACAAAGCCGAACCGATGTCAGCCGGTGGCGCCATGTGGATACGAAAGCGAATCCAGCGGACTTGTTGAGTCGAGGACAGATGCCAGCAGAGCTAGTGGAAAGTAAACTATGGTTGCATGGCCCCGATTGGTTATGTTTACCAGAGAACTTCTAGCCAGCAAATAAGATATTGGAATTTGCACCTGACGAAGCGAAAGAGGAAGTCCAAGTATTTTCACTTGGAGTAGCTAGTACAAAATGGAGTATTTGGATGCCAGACAAGCGTACAAGAGTTCCAGTGGTAGAGTATGCCAGCAGCCTTAGCAGAGCAGTCAGCATAATTGGTTATGTATGGCGTTACGTTAACCAATTGAGGATAAGAGCCAGCAATAAGAGATTAAGCGTTCCAGTGAATACAGCGAAGAGAGGGTATCGGACTACGTCAGCGTTAAGAGCAGGGGAGAGAGCAGCTGCCATCAGAATCCTGATAAGAGAAGCGCAGTCGGAGAGCTATGGCAAGGATATTGCCGCATTGCGAAAGCATGGCCAGCTACCTGAGCACAGCAGGATTGAGTCACTTAAACCAATCTTTGACAGCGACAACATATTGAGAGTGGGCGGGCGCATACACAGGGCCGAAGCCGTGTATGATGTACGTCACCCAGCGATTATACCAAATAGCACACGTCTATTGTGGTTGATAGTAGATGATGCTCATATAAGGACCAAACATGGTTCTGCGCAAGTGATGGCACAAGTGATCCGACAGCATTTCTGGATTCCCAGAATCCGCAGCGAGTTAAGAAATTATATACATAAGTGTGTGGTGTGTGTCCGACACAACTACAAATTAGAACAACAGCTAATGTCAGAGTTGCCAGCCGATAGGGTACAGCCAGGCAAGCCGTTCTTGCATACGGGGGTAGATTATGCAGGGCCATTTATGGTGCGAGTGACGGACAGAAAAGGAAAGCAAGTCAGCATTAGAAAAACATGGATAGCGATATTTGTTTGTCTTAAGACAAGAGCAATCCACATAGACACAGTGGATGACTTAACGTCAGCGGCCTTTCTCGCCTGCTATAGGCGATTTGTAGGCAGGAGAGGGCGATGTGCAAGAATGTACAGCGACAATGGCACGTCCTTTGTGGGTGCGGCTAAAGCGATAAAGCAAGCGTGGGGAATATGGGAAAGCGAAGGGGTATTTCACAAATTAAGCAATGAGGGAACTGACTGGATTTTCATGGTCCCCGCTGCTCCTCATCAAGGGGGTATATATGAGGCAGCGGTTAAGTCAATGAAATACCATCTCAAGCGAATAGTAGGCCAGCATATATTAGAGAGCGAACAACTCAGAACGTTGTTGATAGAGATAGAAGGCATACTTAATTCTAGGCCAATACATCCATTGCATGATGATCCAGCGGATTTGCAAGCGCTTACACCAGGACATTTCCTGATTGGAGAGCCGATAGTATTACCTCCTCCATTTACATTAGCCAGTGATACGCCAGCGAGAGGAGTAAAGTTATGGAAAGAGCGACAGTCAATGCTAGAGCATTTTTGGAAGAGATGGAGGGAAGAGTATTTAGTGACGTTGCAAGAAAGGAAGAAGTGGAGAAGGGAGAAGGAGAGTATAAGGATTGGACAGCTAGTGATAGTGAGGAATGAAAATCTTCCACCAGCGTTATGGTCATTGGGTAGAGTCAGCCAGCTGATATATAGCAAAGATGGAATAGTGCGATCAGTGATAGTGCAGACAGAGACAGGGCGATTAGCTCGACCAGTGCAGAAATTATGCATATTGCCAGTGGAGACAGATAGTTAGAGCTATATGGTCTTACAAACCAATAGCAAGCAAGCATAGTGATGATAGTTAATGATATAGCCAGCAAACCAATAGCAAGCAAGCATAGTGATGATAGTTAATGATATAGCCAGCCAATCGATAGCAAGCAAGCATAGTGATGATAGTTAATGATATAGCCAGCCAATCGATAGCAAGCAAGCATAGTGATGATAGTTAATGATATAGCCAGCCAATCGATAGCAAGCGAGCATAGTGATGATAGTTAGTGATATAGCCAGTCAATCAATAGCGAATCACAGCGACGATAGGTAGTACTATATGGTCTTACAAACCAATAGTAACCACAGCGACGATAGTCAATGCTATATGGTCTTACAAACCAATAGCAAGGTATAGTGATAGTGGTTAGCATACAGCAAGGATCAGCAAATCGAAAGGGTAAAGGGATAGGCAGGATAATCAACATCTGCTTTTTTCTTCTTTATCTTTCACAGGCCAGCCAATAAGATCATTGCAATCTTGAACCAATCAGCATCAAGTGGGACAGACCAACCAGCCGAGAAGTGAAGACCCTATTGGGAAAACGTTCGTTTTCGCGGGGAGTGTTCCGAATGGGGACCATTCGTAGTGAAAACTACCATCATCTAGAGACGACAGCCCTGGAAAAGCCAATCAGAATCAACCCATACCGACAGCAATCAACATTTTATATACTAACTTATATACTATTTTTAGCATGCCAGCCTACGAGCGGTGTAAAATGTAATTATAGAGTCAGTCATCATCCAGCGTTCGTACAGTGTTAAATAAATTGGGTTTTTTCCGCAAGTCGGTTTTTCCCAAAGAAAAATGGCCGGTCTTCTTATTTTAATATTACTGATTTTAGGGAATTAAAAGGTGGCGACTCCTATTTTTATTACAAAAATAAGTCGTGCCTAAACAAAAGTAACAAATCAAATATATGTATATTCTTCAATCTATGCAAGAAACAAATGAATGAAACGTATCTAAAAAAAAATATATATATATATACATACATGTATAGTTTTAGTTTTTTTAGTTTTAGTTTAGTTTATTTGTCAATCAGAATAACTCTTATAGACTAGAATACATAAGTGAAACAATTAATAAGGGTTTAGCAATTAATTAAAAAAAAAATAATAACAAAATTTAAAATACGCAGACTCAATTTATTTAAAAGGAACGAACACTTTATGCGATAAGACAAAACGTCACGAACAAACATAATCGAGAAACATTTTCTTCGAAGCACGAGAGTCTGGATTCCCATTAACAAGCATCTAACATTATAGAATGGAATATCCCTATTCCATTACCTAAGTTTAAGGATAGCATTCCTAGAAAAACGCTTTTGAACTCTTTCTATTCTATCCGACGCATTATTGTAACAAGGTTTCCATATAATAGAGCAATACTCGAGAACTGAAAGAACTAAAGAAAAGTAAAGTGTTTTAAGAGTAAAAATATTTGAGAACTCACGAGTATTTCTTTTAATAAAACCTAACATAGAGTTACTTTTGAAAAAAAAAAAAAAAAAAAAAAAAAAAAATTAATCAAGACATTTTTTCTGGAACATGTTAACACCTGCCACTTAGCTACATCCAGATTAAGGGAATTTGAGATACACCACTGCGAAAGTTTTTCAAAGTCATCTTGAAGGAGTAAACAATCATGTAAGGGTTCAATCTTTCTATAGAGCTTCAAATCGTCAGCATAAAGAAGGCATTTTGAATGAATAATAATGAATATCAGATATATCGTTGATAAATAGGAGAAATAGTAATGGTCCAATGTAGCTACCCTGAGGAACTCCTGAAGGAACATAAATAGGGTCGGAAAAGCTTGCATCAATTCTCTCAATTTGAACCCGACCAGTTAAATACGATTCAATCCATTTTAGTAAATAAGAATGAAACCCAAGACAAGCAAGCTTATGGAGTAGAATCTTATGGTTCACTCTATCAAATGCTTTGGCAAAATCAGTAAAAATGATATCGGTTTGTAAGTTGTTTTATGGTTTACAAAGATAGCTAATTTAGTTGCCGTGGACCTACCATCAGGTATGAAGCCATGTTGAAAGACCGATATATGCTCTCGGACAACGAAAAGTATTTTCTCACAAACAATTTTTTCAAATATTTTTGGAATAACTGAAATGTTGGTCTGTAGTTAGATATAATTTGCTTAGACCCGGTTTAGAAAATTGGCGTTAGGAACGAAATTTTCCATTCCTTAAGAAACAAACCCTTAGCCAATGATTTATTGAACAACATTGTAAGTGGTTCAGCTAATGAAATAGCTGCATTTTTTAAAAATAGTGGTGAGAGGCCATCAGGACCTACTGATTTTGAGGTATCTATTTGCTTCAAAGCAACTAAGACTTCCTCAAAGTCGATCTGAAGGTTACCTAGACAAAATCTTTCAGGTACATTAGGAAGATTTTGAGAGTGTAGCTCATTAGTATAGACGGATTCGAAGTATTTAGCAAAAAGATTGCATATTTCATATAATATCACTTGATATTACTCCTTAGTGACTCATACAATTCGGAAAACCTGTACTTTTACGTTTGGAATTGATAAATATCCAGAAATGGCTACTTTCATTTTTGATCTTTAACTCAGCAGAAGTTATATATTCATTGTATAGCACTAAATTAAGAGAATCAAACTCACTTTGTAAAGTTAAATAGGTTTTATGTAGATTTAGATTATTTCTATTAGATTTGTATCTCTTATATGCTTTATTTTTCTGATTTCTTAGACGCGACACGTTTTATTGAACCAAATAGGATTTGAATTACACCCAATTGTTTTTTGCGGAACGAAACGTTCAGTGGTAGTTTTCAGAACATCTTTAAAAGAATCATACGCATTATTTAAATCAGGATGGTTCATGATATCCCCCCAATATAACGTGGAAAGCTACTCATTAATTGCATCAAAGTCAGCATTCTCGAAACAATTTACAACTTTTGAATTCCCTAAATAAGTCTTTTTTAAATAACTATAGAATCTAAGATTTCCAACTAATGCACAATGATGTACTGAGTTCTGAAAAATTGGTTGCAAACACTTTTCAACAACGATGTTAAATTACTTATCTACAAAAACTAGATCAAGAACACGATCCAAGTCGCATTATAACAGATATTCATTTGAATAATATCAAATTGGCTAAAAAATCCACTAACAGTGCCTCAGAATCAGTACTAATATTGACAGGAACTAAATATTTCTAAATATTAGGATTTCCAACTAATGCACAATGATGTACTGAGTTCTGAAGCATTGGTTGCAAACACTTCAACAACGACGTTGAATTGCTTATTTACAAAAACTAGATCAAGAACACGATCCAAGTCATTATAACAGATATTCATTTGAATAATATCAAATTGGCTAAAAAATCCAGTAACAGTGCCTCAGAATCAGTACTAATATTGAAAGGAACTAAATATTTCTCTTCTTGATTAAAAATCCAATTAATACCCCCTAAATTAAAATCTCCAGCAAAAATAATATGCTGAGAACTAGAAAGACTTTCAAGAATATTTTTACAATTATTTAGATGTATATCATATAGATCGATAGTACTTCTTGGTGGTAACTACACATAATAAAAAGTTCTTCTTTATTGCACAATTATACTTGAATAATTAATTGATCAATATCGTAATTAGAATTATTAGGAGAGATGTCAGATTCTAAATCAACAATTTTCCAAGATAAGCTAGATCTAACAGCTATTAAGACTCATATCCTCGCTCTAATCCAGTTTTTTGTGAGCATCTATCTTTTCTAAAAATACTATAAGACGAATTACAAATTTCAGTAGTTAAGAAATTTACATTTAACCAAGATTCAGTAAAGATAACGGTATCATATAATTCAGAAGAAAGTGATAACAATATTTGATTTAGCTTGGTTCTTAAACCACCAACATTTTGATAATAAATAGATAGATTATATAAATACGATGAAGTCATAATGGCACCTGATACATCAATTATTGGTCTCGTTACGGCATCTTCTATTAGTTCGACATTGCTTAGAGTTATGTTTCTTCTATCAGTATCGAGGCAGCTTTGTGGTTTCTTGGATGGTCGATAAATTGTTTGACTTTTACAGCATAAGGCAAAATCGATGAGTCGTTCAAAAGATAACCCAAATGTTCAGCAGGAACGCATAACTTAAAATTAACAAATTTTACATCTTCCAGCGATAAGCCTTTTTACTTGCGATTATAGGTACCTCCAGAGATTAAAACGAGTCGAGTACTGTTCACGATCAACGAATACTTGCTCGAAAAAAGCGAGTTTGAACAAACAGAGTCAACCTATCAAACTATGCTTACAAGTATTTTTGTTCATGAGTATGATGACCCGTGAATAACAACACATTTCAAACGAATAAGATCGAGTATACCTTCCAACCGAGTATGAACGAGTTTGAACAAAACGAATAAAGTGCTCATGATCAAAATGTTCACGATCAATGTGCTCATGATCAAAATGTTCACGATCAGTGCGATCGTTCGACTACTCGCTGTGTAAAATGTGTATTCGGGGTTGGTATTTTAAGGATTCTGTTTCTTGTGTTATTGGGGTTGGTTTTTGTATTTAAGATACTTTTACCATTAGGGGCAGATCGTTGTTGGTTGATTTTGCTTCATGATTCAATATACTTAGTTTGCGTATGCAAATAAGGCATTATTATTAGGAAAAAGTGCAGTAAATAATGTTATTAGTCACAATGATTTTTATTTGTATTAACTTGAAAAAAAAACAGTAAATTAAATAAGTAATTAAAACCGGACCTACTAAAATTACTAACAAAGAAAAGAGTACCTGTTTCTGAGAATTTTAACCTGCGCCTTCAATAAAAGAAAAACTTGACTTCACTTAAATACATACACCAACCGCGAATGTTGACCATCTTTTGTTTCATAATTACATCTTTTGCCTACCTAGCCACCTACCTATTCATAAATCTTTCCAAAATAAGAAACCCTTTTTCTTCTGCTCTATTTTCTGCGAATACTAAACATTACCCTTAAAATACAACGGATATAGAAGATAATAAATCAGGTAGCGCCAGCAGTTTCCTTTGTTCACGCATTGCTTGTGACTTGTGAGTACTCGCTTTGTTCACGATCAGAACGATCAAAACGATCAAAACGATCAGTAGGTCTTTTTTCGAGTACCCGAAACTGGTTACAACTGTTTGCGAATAATTTTGTTCTTGGGTATGAAAGTCAGAAGATACTCATGAGTTCGATCAGTTCGTTTGTCTTTATTCGTGATTCTTTTTATTCATGACCAAAATGACTTATGAGCATGGAAGCAAAACGATCGGGTATGAGCGATCAAATAGAAAAAATCGCAGTGTTCGAACTTATTCGAACATACTCATTTTAATCTCTGGTACCTACCATAAGGCAAGTTATGGATTCGTGCAGAAAAAAAATTTGAGATAACAATCAAACATGACATTACGATGATGGAGGGGTCGAAAAAAGTGGGTCTGAAAATTCCGTCCGTCTGTCTGTCTGTCTGTCTGTATGTCTGTTCGCGCCTCTAGAGCCTGAACGGATGGGCCGATTTGCTTCAAATTTGGTATTTAGGACTTATTTGGCCCTCCCTCGGAACATATTTTTAATTTTTCCTCTAGGCCCAAAAATAACGGCACCTGCCATACAATCGTGAAGAAAAAAATTGATTTTTCTCAAAAACGGCTCTAACGATTTTGATAAAACTTTTGGTTAGAAAAGATTTTTCAAAATGTTTCTTTTAACGCGGTACCTCTCATAGAACCAGTATTTTCAAATCAAATTTTGTCGTAAACTATACATCCGATTTCAATAAAATTTCAGGCACAGAAAGCCATTAATTTTATCAATATGGCATTTCAAAATTTTCAAAAACTCTTTTTGGATTTTTTATAATTTTTTCAAAAAAAATTTTGGTTTTCGAAATATGTTGGAAACGGGTATATTGATTTTTTTAGACATTATTTTTTCATATATCTACATATTCAAATAAATTTCAAAATATTTTTTGGAAAAGTTTTTCAAAAATAACCTTTTAAAAAAAACTGGTCGAACGATTTTCAATATTTTTTTTCTAGATTGACATATAGCTTTGAAATTTTATTGCATACTTAGTTTTTCCGAGAAAACTCTTAAAATAATTTAAAAAATAAAAAAATTTTCGAAATTATTTTAATTTTTTTTAATATCCATATATGCAGCCACTAAGCAACTCATAAGAGCAAGTTCGTGCGACCCAGTCGTGTATTTTATTTAATTAGCTTAAAGCTTAGAGTTCAAGATTAATTTAGAGGCGGCTAATTTAGCTGCATTCAATTGATCAATGGAATCAGTATGAGAACTTGAGAAATAGATTTTATCTTCATTAGAAAAGTCAATCAGGCTAGTAGGATTAATTTCAGTATTAAGATGGTTGCATAAATCAGATGAGATAGCACTAGCAGCAAATAATGGTGGTGATTTATTAGGCACAGCTGCTTCAGCAACAGCCTGTCTGGCAACACCAGCAATTTCGGCATTATCATCAAAAACAACAGCAACATTATCGCAAAGAGCGGATGGGATAGCACCAGCAACAAGTTTTGAAGAATTATTAGACGCAGCTCCTCCATCATCAACATTATTAGCAACAGCAACAATTTCTGTATTGTCATCGGCCAACATTGCAGCAACAGCACCGTCAGCAGCATCCACTTCACCATCACCATCTAGTTTGACAAACTCATCAACAACAGCAACCTTAACAATCACAACATCTATGACATCAGCAGCATCGTCAAGAGTAATTTTCTCATCAATTTCAGTATTATCTGATCCAGCAGACAACGATTGAGAGCATGAAGAAGTTGAAACATCTTCTGTATAGTTCACAATCTTATCACACTGATTAGAAGAGCAGGGATTGTTATTGGTATTAGTTTTAGTTTTAGTAGTAGTTTTAGATTTAGAAGACGAAGCCGGTTTATTAAGGCAAGTGGGATTCTTTTTTTGTACTAACTTTTTTAAGAATTGATGGCGAGGGGGTAAAACCGAGTTTTGTGGATGGCAGGGGTGATGATGAATGTTTATTTAGTGCGGGAAAAGAGGAAAATTGTCGATCGTTCAGAAGCACTAAATAGCTAATTCTTTTTGCACTGATCATTGCTTTTGAGCTTTGTTTGTGATCGAAGAGTGCGCGGGAGTACTACTGATAATGATTCACTTAGACACGAAGAGAATTTAGTAAAATCAGAGCAATTATTGGAAAAGAGAACAAATAAATCATTGACTTTTGCTATACCAGACAAGATACTAATTTTTTTACAGTTGTCACATATCCAACATAGATTTTCATTAGATATTAAATTAAGGCAGAAAAATTGTTTTATACACATTAGCACAAATTAAATGAAAACCAAATCCACATATTCCACAATTAATAAAGTCATCCGAGGATAGTGAGACTTTACACTTGGGACAATTAGTTTTCATGATTTATGTCGAATTAGTGTAATGAAGAAAGAAAATAGGAAGCAGTTGACTAAAACAACTAGACACTACGAAGTCTTAGACTGAACTGATATAGATATTATTGAAATTATTTAATTTTTATAAACATATATTTAAAGTTTGTCAACATTAAAATTATAAAATTAAATAATTTGAATATTGATAACATTATATATCTGCTTCGATAAATTTCTTTTTGCTTTGATGCGTTTCTGAATATTCAAATTATTAAATTCACATACAATTATAGTAAAAATTCGAGCAAATTTTTTGTTTTGAAATAGAGCTTTAATTGCTTCTTTTTAATGTTCAGTAAGAAATTGTGTAGCTATAAGTATTTGTTATAATAGTTAGTACATTATTTTCGCGGAAAATGAGAAGTTACTAAAACTAATTATTATGTACCTACCTAACATTAGTTATGCGTAAATAGGTGGGTATAACTTACTCGGAGTAATTTATGTTGCCAACACTGCGGTAAACAGACAAGTCTTTTGCTGCATTAACCATTTCCAGCTGGCGTAGTCCGTGAGCAAGTACTTGAGAACCATTCGTGCATTTTATCTATAGGTGTACATAATTATACATGTACAGGGTGATCGGTATAAGGTGCACGAAAAAGCTAGAGCGAGTAGGATGGGTTAAGACAAGAACAAAATCGTATGGGAGGATGTTCCCTCCTTTTAGCTGGGAAATCAATTTTCTAAAACAATGACTTAAATTGAAAAAAAAATATAAATTCATTATTTTAAGAGCAATCTTGGAAAATCTAAGCATGTATGCAATAATAATTTAACCGCTTAACATATTTAGGAGAAAAAAATGTTGGAAATGGTTAGACCTGTTAAAAAAGCATCTTTATTCAAAACTTTTCGAAAAAATATTTTGGAAATTTTTCCGTAGCTACATTATGTACATACATATGGAGGCCCGTCATAATCTCAAGAACCATATATAGACTATTTTTCAGAAGACACAATCCCAGAAGACTCAATTTCAACTGACATAGATAAACATGACAAGGAAAAGTTTCATACTCTGGTATGACAACAAATACTAAATACCAAATATGAAGCAAATCGGCCCATCCGTTTAGGATCCAGAGGTGCGAACAGACAGACGGGCGGAATTTGTAGACAATTTTTTTCTTTATTTTCGAATTCTCTATCATCGGAATGTGTAATTTAATTTTTTTTTTGCACGAATCCATATCTTGCCTTACCTATATAGTATACTTATAATTGCAATTAAAAATAGCACGCTGAAAGTTTTACCAAAATCGTTGCAACCGTTTTTGAAAAAATCACACTTCTTCTTCACGAATCACGATTGTATGGTCTCCATCATTGCAATGGCATGTGTTATTGTTCTCTCAATTTTTTTACTTGCTCTATAGGGCACGTATTGGTTTCGTGCAGAAAAAAAATCGAGGTTTTAATCATGATAGAGAAACCCAAATAAGTGGTTTTCGCCATACCGTCCCTCGGTCTGTCTGTGCGGATTTGCGCTTTTTCACGTCATGCTACAGCCTAAACGGCTTGACAGATTTTCTTCAAACTTGATATTTAGCAGTTTGAAGAAAAACGGTTGTCGAGGTTTTTTTATTTCGTTTTAGTCCGGCTCTAACTGGTACCTTTCATGTAACGGTTTTTTCATTTTGGATTTTCTCGAAAACGGGACTTACGATTTTGATTAAACTCAAAATTTAGCTAACTTTGAACATTTCTAATAAAACTTCGTTTTTCGTTTTTGGCTCAAATGGTCGTAACGAAAATCAGGTTCTAACGGCTTTTTTTCAAATAGCCATAAGTTAACAACGGCTTGATTGAATCGACTCAAATTTCGTTTGACATAGTTTTTCATAGTTTTCTATATGATGGCTTAGTAAATTTTTCATTGAAGCCTTTCTGAACGGTGGCTTCCATACAACGAGCTGTTGAGTTTTAGCCAACTTTTTTTTTGGTTTTCTCTAATATGCTCGAAAATGGCTCTAACGATTTTGTTTAAACTTTGTGTGTTACATTCTTTTAGTGTTTTTAAGAGAACTGCGTTTTTAATTTTTTTCTAAAAATGCAAATAACGGAGATCTGCTCTTAACGGCTTTTTTCAACTGGCCATAAGTTGTCAACGGTTGCATCGGATTCACTCAAACTTTGTTTGGTATAGTTTCTTACAACTCTCTATCAGAATGGCATTGCATTTTTTTCAGTTTCTCTTTTTTAAATGGGGGCACCCATACAAAGAGCCACTAGATTTTGGCCAATTTTTTCGTTTTTTTCTTATTTATTCAAAAAAAGCTCCCACGATTTATGAAACTTTGTATGTAACATATACATAGAATAAGTACTGCAAAGAAAACTGAATTTTTAGTTTTTGGCTACACATGATAATAGCGGAAATTGGTTTTAACAGTATTATTAATTTGGCCATAAGCGGAAATTTATATATCATTTCTATCACCCAAAAGACGACATCTAAATTTGATATACTAAAGGTAACTTAACGTTAGCTCCCGTACCCGTATATCGAGTTTTCCAGTTTTAGCCAAATTTTTTTAGTTTTTACCAAATTTTTAAAATGAGTTGTTCTTATTGCTCAAAAAGTTTGTTTTGATTGTACTATTGCTCCCACAGAGCAAGTACGTGCGACCCAGTCGTGTATTTTATTTTTTAACGAGTCCATAACTTCCCTTATAGTACCTATTAATCGCAACTAAAAACCTCAATTCAATAACAAATTGTATTTGGCTTTATTTCAATTAAGCAATTTCCCTCTATTGTTGGGGGTTCTTAAAACAAACTATAAAATTCAAGCCATTATCAATTCTGCAATACAATGGACAGAGCACACAAATCCAATGCAATCTATTCTATTATAGAGACAAAGATACAATGCATTAAACACTTCGTTAAATAATGAATAAAGTGTATTTCTTGTTACTATTAATTGCGCGCAGCGGTACGGTGCTTGTCAGTAGCAAAGCCGCACTTAATTACATTTCAAAATAAATGTTCCGTTGCGATTATAGCAATGACCTTTATGTTGTGCGTTGTGCTTTTTCTGCACTCCCGCAAAAAACAGGGCCATCAACGCACAGGTTTTAATAAACTTTTGCCTGGCAAACTATCTAAATTGGTGATAAATTAGAGGAAAAAAGCGCCATGAAGCTATTTGCTGGTACTTATATAGATATTATGTTGACTACAAAAGTTGCAAACATATATGTATATAATCTTTATACATACTACAGATTTTTATGTAATGTGCAGTATATATGTATATACATACTTATCGCGTTAAAATTTAATTTTATATTTTTGCTACCTACATATTATATCGATGACCCAATAGTGAATAGACGCTCTCTCTGGTCACATCCGCGTCTGATGTCTATAAGTACACGTACACACGCCCTTGCCTAACGAAAGGGGAAAGGTCATCATGACTACCACTAGGCGCGGCCAACTAATGTGAATTTTTAGTTTGCGAATTGATTAAAATTGCGATTTCAGCTTTATTGGTAAATTGAAATTCTGGAGGTTTTTTATTAAAATTTATTGCCCAGACAAAATTGTTGTTAATAAGCGGATGAGGTTATTCGATAAAAAAGAAGAGAGAAATATTTGTTTGTATTTTAAAGCACTAAGACTGACAGTACCTTTTAGATGTCACCGCGAGCTTAATTCAAATTTTTTATTACCTTTAGAATTAAAGTTGCTGTAGTGGACAGTTTATGAAAATTTAATTTGCAAACCAAACATTTTCATAAAACATTTTTTTAAATGAAAAATGTAGTTATAAATTAAAATTCAAAAAATTATTTTTTGTTTTTAAAATTCGATGCTAAGGTACCTATATACATATCAATTTTTACTCAAAAACAGGCAAGCAGCTGCTCTATTCTTTTTGAGGAAATAAAAGCTGAAAAAATACATATTTTACTAAGACACCCCTGTCAGATCTTATACCTATGTGACTCAATTTTTTAGGTTAGTTAATGAATTCAAGAATGAATCTTCCTATGACTTTTTTAAATATTATGCATACCTACTTCATTGTCGAACATTTTTACTTGCGAATAAGAAACTATAAGGCAAGTTATGCATTCGTCGAAAAAAAAAGTTTTGAGATAACAATCAAACATGACATTACGATGATAGCGAAGACGAAAAAAGATGGTCTAAAAATTCTGTCCATCTGTATGTCTGGCTGTCTGTATGTATAGACACCTACAGCCCAAACGTGTTTGCCGAATTGCTTCAAACTTATTATACAGAGTTTTTTAGGTATTGTACAGAGGGGAAATTGATTTTTTTTTAACTCAAAAAATAACGGTACCTGCCATATAACCGTTACGTTAAAGCTTGTTTTTCTCGAAAACGGCTCTAACGATATTGATTTAAAAAAATCAGTGTAGCTTTTTAGGTACGACTAATCATGTGGCTGAAAAAAAAGTTTTAAAAATGTCTAAGAACGGTACTTTCCATAGGACCGTTTTTTTGCTTTTGACTATCTCGAAAAGGACTTAGCCGATTCTTTCGAAATTTCACACATTATATACAAACATAGGTGTAGGTAGCTCAATTTGTACTGCATACCAATATTCTTAAAAAATATTTTTTTTTGTATTTTTAAAAGCGTTTTTTAAGAAAAAATTAAAAAAATTAATATTTTGAAAACCGGTTATTAAATTTTTTTCTAAAAATTATAAATTAATGTATTTGCTGAATACCTAACAACTGGCTTTTTGATTTTTTTTTTGAAATTTTTTTTTTCAAAAAGTTTTTCAAAAAAAGAACTTTTTTTTCCCAAAAACACTCCACAGATTTTTATAAATTTATTCTCAAAATTCAAATTTGTCCAAGAAATAAAATAGTGTACTTTTTTCTCAGCTCAAATTAGTTTGAGTGTTTATTTAAATTTATGTTTATCAAAATCTCAAGCCCCTAGACCACTGTCACACATTAGAGCAAGTTCGTGCGCCCCAGTCGTGCAGTTTATTTTTCATATACTTAGTTTAAATTTAAACTTTCGTTTTTATTTTTCACTATTTTCCTGCAATTATTTTTACTTGCGATTATAGGTACTATAAGGCAAGTTATGCATTCGTCGAAAAAAAAAGTTTTGAGATAACAATCAAACATGACACTACGATGATAGAGAAGACGAAAAAAGATGGTCTAAAAATTCTGTCCGTCTGTATGTCTGTCTGTCTGTCTGTCTGTCTGTCTGTCTGTCTGTCTGTATGTATAGAGACCTACAGCCCAAACGGGTGGGCCGAATTGCTTCAAACTTGGTATACAGACTTTTTTAGGTATTGTACAGAGGGGAAATTGAAATTTTTTTTTTAGCTTAAAAAATAACGGTACCTGCCATACAACCGTTACGTTAAAGCTTAGTTTTCTCAGAAACGGCTCTAACGATTTCGATTTAAAAAAATTAGTGTTGCTTTTTAGGTACGACCAATAATATGGATGAAAAAAAAGTTTTAAAAAATGGCTAAGAACAGTACTTTCCATAGGACCGTTTTTTTTTATTTCGACTATCTCGAAAACGACTCAACCGATTCTTTCGAAATTTCACACACATATAGCTGTAGATAGCTCAATTTATATTGCATACCAATATTTTTGAAAAATATTTTTTTGTATTTTTAAAAGCATTTTTTTAAAAAAAATTTAAAAAATTCATATTTTGAAAACGGCATATTAAATTTTTTTCTATAATTTTTAAATAAATGTATTTGCTGAATACCTATGAATTGGCGTTTTTAAATTTTTTTTGAAATTTTTTTTCAAAAAGTTTTTTAAAAAAAACTTTTTTTCTCAAAAACCGCTCCACAGATTTTTATAAATTTTTTCTCATAAATTTAAATTTTTCCAAGAAATAAAATGGCGTACTTTTTTTTTAGCTCAAATTAGTTAAAGTATTTATTTAAGAATTTTGAAAATTTTATTTTTATCAAAATTTCAAGCCCCTAAACCACTGTCACTCATTAGAGCAAGTTCGTGCGACCCAGTCGTGCATTTTATTTCTTATTAGCACCTGTTTTATAAAAAAAAAAATGCACGACTGGGTCGCACGATTTTGCTCTAAAGTGTGACAGTGGTCTAAAGGCTTGAGATTTTGATAAAAATAAAATTTTCAAAATTCTTAAATAAATATGTACTTAAACTAATTTGAGCTAAAAAAAAGTACGCCATATAATTTTTTGGATAAATTTAATATATGAGAATAAATTTATAAAAATCTGTGGAGCGGTTTTTGAGAAAAAAAGTTTTTTTTGAAAAACTTTTTGAAAAAATGTTTAAAAAAAAATTCAAAAACGCCATTTTATAGGTATTCAGCAAATACATTTATTTATAATTTTTTAGAAAAAAAGTTAATAAGCATTTTCAAAATATTAATTTTTTAATTTTTTTTTTAAAATGCTTTTAAAAATACAAATAAATATTTTTCAAAAATATTGGTATGCAGTACAAATTAAGCTACCTACAATTATATATGTGTGAAATTGCGAAAGAATCGGTTGAGTAGTTTTCGAGATAGTCGAAAGCAAAAAAAACGGTTCTTTGGAAGGTACCGTTCTTAGCCATTTTTTAAAACTTTTTTTCAGCCATATGATTGGTCATACATACAGTGGGTCTGGAAATTCCATTCGTCTGTATGTCTGTCTGTCTGTTCGCAGCACTATAGAGCCTGAATGGATGGGGCAATTTGCTTCAAACTTAAGCATTTATTTGGCCGTCCAAAATAACGCTAATGGCAGGTACCGTACAGAAGAAAATTGATTTTTTTGAACGGCTCCAACGATTTTGAACTTTCGGTTGTGAAAGATTTTTCGGAATTCGTCATATAACTGTAGGGGAAAGTGGGTACAAAAGTAACAGTGAGTGGGTTGTAACATTGAAGTTTTATAGAAAACAAATCCTGTATGCGTTCATCTTTTATGCAGAATTCTACGCAATTACGTGCTTTAACTACATACGCATGGAAAATCTGGAGCTAAGGTTTAAGGGCAACTGACATAAGGCGACGTAATTGAACCAATTTGGCCTTACATCATTTTAACCGTTTTCTGAGTACGTACATATATTTATTTTTCAAAACAAAGAAAATAAGATGTAAGCAAACAAAGCCATAGAATCTTAAATCGAAAGAAAGTGAAGTGGGTAAGGAAGCGAGGCATGCTGCCCCCTTGCAACCCACTGCTAGGGGTCACTGCGAGGTGCAAGATTACAAGAAACTTTGTACTTATTCCAAAACGCATATACTCCCAATCCAACAGTGGGCCCATGCAGGAGGTTTCAGGGGGCAGCATGCCCCCCTTAACCACCTCACTTTTTATACGCAGTAAGCTTTGTGTACCCATGTAAGAAGTTCACGGTATTTTTCTTTGAACATTTTCAGAATCTTAAAAGCTGTTAGTTCAGTTTAGCAGCAGTTGAGTTTGTAAGATTCGTTTAATTATTGTTGTTGGAAGTTAGTTCATTCTTCCATGGGAACTAAGTCCACATCTCTTAAGTGGACTAAGTTTCGTTTAATTGGGAATGAAGTCCGTCCGTTGGTGGAATTAATACCTGGGGAATAATTTTTCATTTTTTAATTATTTCAAACAAAAATTTGGTTTTCGAAAAATCTTGGAAACGGGTATATATGAACTCGTATATTGATTTCTTTTAGCATTGTTACTTAAGAACTTAAGATTTTAACTACAGGTTGTCATATATTAACACACTCAAACAAATTTCAAAATATTTTTTATAAAAGTTTTACAAAAATAACACTGAAAAAAAAAACGGGTCGAACGATTTTCAATATTTTTTTTTCCTACAGAGACATTTAGTTTCGAAACTCTATTGCTTACCTTGTTTTAAATAATTAAAAAAATCAAATAATTTTCGAAATAATGTGTTAATTTTTTTTTAACATATACCTACATTATGCAGCCACTGATCAATTGCTTATCATAAGAGCAAGTTCGTAAGATCCAGTTGTGCATTTTATTTTTGTAACGTTTACTGTGGCTATCACGGCTCAATAAAAATAAAATGCACGACTGGGTCGCACGAACTTGCTCTTATGATAAGCAATTGCTAATTGTGGCTGCATATATGGCTATTAAAAAAATTTAAATAATTTCGAAAATTCTTTGATTTTTTAAATTAGTTTAAGAGTTTTCTCGGAAAAACAAAGTATGCAATAAAATTTCGAAGCTATACGTAAATCTAGGAAAAAAAAATATTGAAAATCGTTCGACCAGTTTTTTTTTAAAAAGGTTATTTTTGAAAAACTTTTGCAAAAAATATTTTGAAATTTATTTGGATATGCAAATATATGGCAATCTGTAGTTTACATTTGAAAAAATAATTTAAAAAAAATCAATATACCCGTTTCCAAAATATTTCGAAAACCAAAAATTTTTTTGAAAAAATTATACAAAATCAAAAAAAAAAGTTTTTGAAAAATTTGAAATGCCATATTAATAAAATTATAAATGACTTCCTGTGGCCAAAACTTTATTGAAATCGAATGTGTAGTTTACGAGAAAATTTGATTTGAAAATACTGGTTCTATGAGAGGTACCGTTATAAGACAAATTTTGAAAAATATTTTCCAACCAAAATATAGACTGTCTTACAAAAATAGCATCCTGAAAGTTTTATCAAAATCGTTAGATCCGTTTTTGAGAAAATCAATTTTTTTCTTCACGATTGTATGGCAGGTGCCGTTATTTTTGGGCTTAGAGCAAAAATAAAAAATATGTTCCGAGGGACGGCCAAATAAATCCTAGATACCAAATTTGAAGCAAATCGGCCCACCCGTTCAGCCTCCAGAGGCGCGAACAGACAGACAGACAGACAGACAGACAGACAGACGGACGGAATTCCCAGACCCACTTTTTTCGACTTCTCCATCATCGTAATGTCATGTGTGATTGTTATCTCAAATTTTTTTTTCTGCACGAATCCATAACTTGCCTTATAGTACCTATAATCGCAAGTAAAAATATTATAAGTTCGTTAGAGCATGTTTTGTGTCTTCGCTATCATCATAATGATATGTTTGATTGTTATCTAAATAAAATGCACGACTGGGTCGCACGAACTTGCTCTTAAAATAAGCAATTGCTTAGTGGCTGCATATTATGGCTATTAAAAAAATTTAAATAATTTCGAAAATTCTTTGATTTTTTAAATAAGTTTAAGAAATTTCTCGGAAAAAATATGTATGCAATAAAATTTCAAAGCTATACGTTAATCTAGGAAAAAAAAATATTGAAAATCGTTGGACTAGTTTTTTTTTTTAAAAAGGTTATTTTTGAAAAACTTTTCCAAAAAATATTTTGAAATTTTTTTGAGTATGTAAATATATGACAATCTGTAGTTTACATTTGAAAAATAATTTTAAGAAAATCAATATACCCGTTTTCTACATAATTTCGAAAATCAAAAATTTTTTTGAAAAAAATTATAAAAAATCAAAAACTTAAGTTTTCGAAAATTTTGAAATGCCATATTATTAATATTATGAATGACTTCCTGTGACCAAAATTTTATTGAAATCGGTTTTATAATTTACGAGAAAATTTGATTTGAAAATACTGGTTCTATTAGGTACTATTATTAGACAAATTTTGAAAAATCTTTTCTAACCAAAAGATAGATTGTCTTACAAAAACAGCATTTGTTAGAGCCGTTTTCGGGAAAATCAATTTTTTTCTTCACGATTGTATGTCAGGTGCCGTTATTTTTGGGACTAGAGCAAAAAAGAAAAAATTTGTTCCGAGGGACGGCCAAATAAATCTTAGACACCATATTTGAAGCAAATCGGCCCATCCGTTCAGGCTATAGAGGCGCGAACAGACAGACAGACACACGGACATACAGACAGACAGACAGACAGACAGGCAGAATTGTCGGACCCACTTTTTTCGACTTCTCTATCATCGTAATGTCATGTTTGATTGTTAGAATTTTTTTTTTTACGAATGCATAACTTGCCTTATAGTACCTATAATCGCAAGTAAAAAATTCAAATTTGTCCAAGAAATAAAATAGTGTAGTCACTTTCTTCTCACCTCAAATTAGTTTTAGTATTTATTTAAGAATTTTGAAAAATTTATTTTTATCAAAATCTCAAGCCCCTAGAGTCCTAGACCACTGTCACACATTAGAGCAAGTCCGTGCGACCCAGTAGTGAATTTTATTTTTTTTTTTGTTTTTATGAAGAAAAAAAGTCGAGTAGAGCCATACGATTTTCAATGTTGGACTTAAAACTAATTATAGCATTGAGTAGTGAGAGCAAAAATTGTACCACATTACGTAAAATTAAAAAAAAAAAACGTTTTTTTTTTTGAATTTTTGTTTTTGTCAACATTTTGAGTTTGAAAATTTGTTTTTCTAAAACGTTTCACTAAAATAACTGAGAGATTTCTGTATTTATGGCATGGCAAACTTTTTATATTTATCAATATTTGTTTTCCAATTAAAGCCATTGTTTTAGCAAATTGCCCCTCCCTGATAAACGGAGGGGAATAGACCCTTCTTAACCCAATCTACTCGCTCTAGCTTTTTGGTGCACCTTATATCTACCGATCACCCTGTATAGATAGAATCGATATAGATTATTATTGCTTCCTTAAGATAAATAAAAGTCAAGGAATTTGTATTAAGTTATTATGCTGATAACACGATGTCAAACTACGCTTGAGAAGTATGAGCGGACATGCCAGTTATTAAGCTGGTAGTCTAGATCTTGAAGCCCAAAGACTTTTCGCGGAGAGATATCCCAAAAAGGGCTGTACAAGTCAATTTAATAAATACGCGAGCTTGTTTTTATAATTTAAAAACTTTATTATATCTTAAATGGAGAACTTAATATACATTAGGTAATATAAATGACAGATCGCCACGATGTCTAATCAAAAGTGCTCGTTTATTAAGCAACTGTACCGGAACAAAAGTAATGAAGATTATAGCTGTTGCTGTGTAGCTGTTGTTATATACATACCACCAAAATATGCAGAAGAATATATTATGTACTTGTACTATTGCATCATACGATGTGTAGCTGTAAGTTATGAAAACTGAGGTTTGATCTGCACAGGATGTGCGAGTACATAATACAATTTCATCCATGCTTAATTCCTATACGTGAATGAAAAATATGATATTTCATACCAATTTTCGTTACTGGTGCAAGAAAAGTTGCAAGCCAACCGATAGTTTTTTTTATTTTCATTCAAATGCTCAACTTGCTCATGAAAAATAGTTTCCTAACCAGTTTATGTTTTAGGTACTTATATGCATAACACATTGTGCGTTTGAAAGCAATTCTTATTGACTTTTATTTGCTAATTTCAACAATTGACCCCTAGTTTTCAATGTGTGTGATTTGAAGATTTTGATCAAAAAAGCACATAGATTTTTTAAAATGCAAATGACTGCACACCAACATCTAACCCGGGTGCAAGGCACATATGTGGCAAATACAAAAGAGAGTTTGATGCATTAACATAATATTCGAATTTACTTGCTGGTCGGTAACTTAAATATAATGACCATATGGCAGGTTTAAGTTTCTTTTGTTTTACTTCCATGAAATTTTCTAACTAACTGTCTTAGCAAAATGGTGTAACTTAGTACGTTGCACTTCCAATTTGAAGTTGCAGCTGCAGCACAGAAAGTAGTTGAAGTACAAGTCAATTCAACTCCAACTTCATGAACGTGCTGCGCTGCAAAACAACAATAAACGAAATGGCATAAACAATTTAATAATACATACTATTTATTTAAAAAATTAAAAGAATAAATATAAACTCAACGTTATGTGATTTGTTCTGTATACCTTTATTACACAATATAACAGTTTTATATAATCATACAGGGGCCCCATTTTCGAAAAGTGCCCAGGGTCCCCAAAAGGGTAAAGACGGTCTTGAGTACGAGAACTTATATATAAAGTAAAGCTGTTACAATTACAGCGTGAAGAGAAAGCTGTGTAGTGTGTGTCAGGCGAAACATAATAAAAAATAGGGTACGGTCATTTCTTAGCTTGAGCACAGCAGTGGCAATTAAAGTGAGACCAATAAAATTGATTAGGTAAATTCACAACACTCATTTTTACCAAACAAATATTTAAATTGTTCACGGGTGAGTACCTATTTATTTTCATTTATATTTATAATCAATCAAAATGAAAGCTTTAAGAAAGAGAATAGGTATTTATAAGGAAATCCTCAGCCGTTTAGAAAAATATTTTAAGGAAACAGCGGAAGAAAATATTTCTGCAGCAGATGTTTGCATCTCGGCTTATTAAATTAGAAGAGAGCATGCAAGCATTCGAACATCGAACAGGTACAACTGGAAATCGAGGCGTTGCTGTCAGACGCAGAAATAGCTGAAGAAGAAGGTGTCAGGGAGGAGTTTGAAAATAAATATTATGCAATAAAAACATGGTGATCAAACAAAATCAACCATGGCCGAATGTCGGTTTCAGCGGAGTCGACAAATGTTCACCATACTCAAAAAAAAAAAACACCAGACTTTGAGGAGTCTGTGCGGCATATTTCGAACAACTTAAGTTTCTATCGCGGCTGCATTAATTCGACTTTCAGACGCTAATAATAGCGGGAGCACACCGCAGGTGCATAATGGCACTAAGCTGCCCACATGTTCAATTCCAACTTTCACGGGTGAATACAAGGAATGGCCCGCTTTTAAGGATCTGTTTACCACGATCATACATCAGTCGAGAACCTTGTCAGGTGCACAGAAGCTGCAGTACTTAAAATTGTCTCTATAGGGGGAAGCGGCCTCCCTTTTGAAGCATATAAGTGTGTCTGACGCAAATTTTGAACAGGCATGGAAGGATTTGAGCAGCATGTATAACAAAGAAAAAATAATTATAGATTCGTATATTAGATCTCTAATGGAGCAGCCAGAGGTAGGTTCACTTCCGAGTGCAAGTAGCTTACGGAACCTTTTTAGCACAACCAAGGAATCCATATCTGGGCTTAAGTCCCTGAAGGTACCAACAGAACATTGAGATTATTGGCTTATTTATGTTATTCCATCAAAACTCGACGCTGAATCTAAACAGTTATGGGCAAGGCAAACAGCTAACGTTGAGTCACCGACATTTGACGAAATGATGAACTTCGTATCAGCTAGTGTATTTGAACTAGATTCATCCCAAACTAATAAACGAACTTTCAGATTAGCAAATAGGGTCAAGCGTCAGGCCGTTCATTCTGTCATCAACTTGGCTTGTACGATATGCAAATAAAATCATTTTGTGACCGTATGCCCTCAGTTCATAAGGCTAGATTTAAACGCAAGGCGGACAGTCAAAGCTCAGAACCGTCTCTGTTATAATTGCTTAAACACGGGACATTCAGTTAAGGACTGCAAGTCATCTACCTGTAGGAAGTGCAAAGGGAAACATCATACTCTGATTCATACAGAGCCATCAAGCAGCAGGGAAGCAACGTCAGTATAGCCCAGTCATTTTAGGCATTTTAAGCCCCAATCTGCGGAAAAATTCCAATCAAGCTGAATTTTTGTACACACCTTTATTACGGCGTTGTTATGAAGATGTGAAAAATCGACATTGATATCGTGCCGGCAAAAAAAGTTATGAAGGTCAAAAGGTCACGAAAACCTAAAAAAAAAAACGTTTTTCGCAAATATCTCGGTTTCTATAGCTCCAATGATTTTAACGTGTATTACAAAATTGTAGAGCATAAAATTTGTAACAATTTCGTTAGTACATCAATTTTGTATGTCGATTAGTTACCGAGATATGGCACTTCGAAAAACAGGTCATTTTTCAAAATTCGCCAAAAAATGCCAAAAAATGAAGAATTCCACCTTATTTCTTCAGATATACCCGAGAAATCATGAAATATTGCTGTTTTTATGGCTTCTTGTTAAAATCACCAACTTTTAACACCCCCCAACGATCCCCGCTTGCCCACCAGGTACCAGGCCATGCCCATTACTATTGTCATTCCGCCGTAATTTGTATATATTACTTTGTTCTTAGTATACAGTGGGCAGTAGAAAAAGGTCGGAAGTAAATCAAACTTTGAGATATTGTTCAGGAATATTAAATTAACATTTGACGAAGTTTTGGACCTCACCGGCCCTGTTGAAAAAGAGGAGGAGGGGAAACTGCAAGCTTTTCGAGTTCGCTCCGGTTTTCGCTCTATAACTTTTTTTGCTTACGTTCTACGGCAAAAAAGTACTAGACTTTTTTGTAGAGCGTTAAATTTACTAAAATATTATTGGTATAAAAATAGTTGTATGTCATTTGTTAACGAGATACGGAAAAAGAGGAAAGGGGGGAATTGCAAAATGTTCGACTTTGCTCCGGTTTTCCCTCAATAACTTTTTTTCCTTACTTAATACGGCAAAAGTATACAAGACCTTTTTTGTAAAGCATTAAATTTCCTACAATATAAATAGGGCAAAAATTGTTGTATGTCAATTCGTTACCAAGAAATGGAATAAGAAAAGGTGGGTGGAACTGTAAAATTTTTGATTTGCTCTGGTTTTCCCCCAATAACTTTTTTTCCTTACATTTTACGGACAAAGCGTTTTGATTCTCTTGTAGAACATTAAATTTTCTACAATTTGAATAGTTCAAAAGTTCTTCTATGTCAATTCTTTATGAAGAAATGGAATGGAATGGAATGGAATGGAAGGTCAAAAATGAAGCTGTTCCACCCTCCTCTTCAAATTCCATTTCTTGGTAACGAATTGACATACAACAATTTTCACCCTATTTGTATTGTAGGAAATTTAATGCTTTACAAAAAAGGTCTTGTTTACTTTTGCCGTATTAAATAAGGAAAAAAAGTTATTGAGGGAAAACCGGAGCAAAGTCGAACATTTTGCAATTCCCCCTTTTCCTCTTTTTCCGTATCTCGTTAACGAAATGACATACAACTATTTTTATACCAACAATATTTTAGTAAATTTAACGCTCTACAAAAAAGTCTAGTACTTTTTTGCCGTAGAACGTAAGCAAAAAAAGTTATAGAGCGAAAACCGGAGCGAACTCGAAAAGCTTGCAGTTTCCCCTCCTCCTCTTTTTCAACAGGCCGGTGAGGTCCAAAACTTCGTCAAATGTTAATTTAATATTCCTGAACAATATCTCAAAGTTTGATTTACTTCCGACCTTTTCTACCTGCCCACTGTATACTAAGAACAAAGTAATATATACAAATTACGGCGGAATGACAATAGTAATGGGCATGGCCTGGTACCTGGTGGGCAAGCGGGGATCGTTGGGGGGTGTAAAAAGTTGGTGATTTTAACAAGAAGCCATAAAAACAGCAATATTTCATGATTTCTCGGGTATATCTGAAGAAATAAGGTGGAATTCTTCATTTTTTGGCATTTTTTGACGAATTTTGAAAAATGACCTGTTTTTCGAAGTGCCATATCTCGGTAACTAATCGACATACAAAATTGATTGTACTAACGAAATTGTTACAAATTTTATGCTCTACAATTTTGTAATACACGTTAAAATCATTGGAGCTATAGAAACCGAGATATTTGCGAAAAACGGTTTTTTTTTTTTGGTTTTCGTGACCTTTTGACCTTCATAACTTTTTTTGCCGGCACGATATCAATGTCGATTTTTCACATCTTCATTACAACGCCGTAATAAAGGTGTGTACCAAAATTTAGCTTGGTTGGAATTTTTCCGCAGATAAAACCTAAAATTACTGGGCTAAGTAGTCTTGGACAGATCAACAGCTTAAGGTGAAAGCAGGGCCGGACAAGCTATACGTGCAAGCGGTGCAAATGCGCAGGGCGCTGAAACCAATGGGCGCCTTGGGCGAGCGTTTAAATAGTCACTTAGTAACCACTACCTTCTTTTTTAATTCTCATTCATTTTTGTAGCTCACACCAATATTGATATTTATTATATAACTAACGGCTAATTTGAATTTAATAACAGATATACAATTATATACATATCTACTATTCCAAAAATTAATCCATGTTTACCTTCTTATTCACACCCACCCCTCAGTCCCACAGTAAAAAAAAAAACTTTATCTACCAAGTTAGCGTCATTAGATACCTACCAACCTAGCTATATCCTATATGCTATTTTCTCCTTATAAGGCATCACCACGTATGAGAAATTTTATTTTATTTTCATAACCCACCCCTATGCAGTGTCATGTGTAACATGAAAAAAATTTCAACAGCATAAATACAGATAATTAACAGTGTGCATGTTGGTAACATGCACACGATGTCAGTACTTCTATATGAAATCAAAGTGAGAAATGTTACTTAACAGAAATTATGAGGTACAAAATTCATACTCATGTACACAACAGTGTGCAAAATTAAAAATTGCACATATGAATTTAAACTCTTTCGGTTGAGTATTTTTTGTACTATGTTTATGTTTATGTTTAAGTTTGTCATTGGCTTCTCTTTATGAGTGGAATCTTATCACTCGTCTGGAGAGATGAGAGATGACAAAGGGTTGAGTTGAAATAAAAATATGGAAATAATGAGTGATAAGATGACTGATGATGATGCGATGACTAATGATGAGGTTTGTCGTTTGTCGTTATTGAGTGAATCTTTTTTGTTCAATTTTCTTTTTCTCTTTTTTTGTTCTTGCCTGCCAGTCATTGTTTCCATTAAAAAAAAAGAATTTTTTGACTAATACAGGGTAATCGCAATCGGTGTTAGCAAAGATACCTAATATAACAAATACTTGTATTATTTTTGATGTGAGGTTGTTTAAAGGGCTAGAGCGAGTAGGTTGAGTTGAGACAAAAAAAACATCGTATGGGGGTCATCTCCGTTTAGCCAGGAGACGCAATTTTCTAAAAACATGACTTAAATTGAAAAAAAAATAATTTAAAAATAACAGTAACTCCTACAATGCCATGCCATATCTTTTTGTAGAGCCAGAAATCTTCTCCTTTTTTTTTTGTTTCTAAACAAAGTTGTTTTAGTTATCCGTTTTCAAAATATTTACTTTCAAACTCAAAATTATGGCAACAAAAAAATAGAAAAAAATTTCAAACAAATTTATTTCAAAATTTGTTGTATTCCAGTACATATTATTTTTGTTGTCAAAACTCAATGCTCTTATTAGTTTTGGGTCAGACACTGAAAACCGTATGGCTCTAGGACTTTTGTTGCCAAGCTATTCAAAAATATCCCAACCTACTTGTTCATAAAAAACACAAAAATTTGCATTACTTGTGCCATCTCGTAAGGCTAGATTTTCGTGTTTTTATGCAGAAAAAGGTTCTTTTATTTTTGAATAGCTTGGCAAAAAGAAATCCTAGAGACATACGGTTTTAAATGTTGGACTTGAATCAAATAAGAGCATTGAATTTTGGCAAGAAAATACTAAATAAGGTAACATTTTGAAATAAAATTAGTTTGAAAATGTGATTTTAACTTTTTTTTTTAATTTTGAGTTTGAAAATTAATATTTTGAAAAAATTTCACTAAAATAAATATTTTTCAAAACAAAATAGGTAAAAGAAGAGGTTTTTGGCCTTAAAAAATGGCATAGCATGGCGTTGTAGAAGTTATTTTGTTATTTTTTAATAATTTTTGTTTCCAATTTAAGTCATGTTTTAAGAAAATTGCCCCTCTCAGCTATACGGAAGGGAATAGACCCCCCCCCCACATGAGTTTTTCTTGTTCCAACTCAACCTACTCGCTCTAGCTGTTTGGCACACCTTAAGTGAATCACCCTTCATAATCTTTCGCTTATGAAAATTCACAAACTGTACGTTACACAACCTACCTCAAATATATCTTGTATATCTCCTATAATTTTGTGATATATTTTTTGACTTAAATTTACAATTATTTTTGTATTCTTCAGTTACTATTATTTTTTTGATATATCGAATAGGCCTGTTGGGGATACCTCGTTAAAAAAAACGCATTGCAAAGTCTACCCCTAGGGTAATGAGGAAATGACTACTTCCAAAAATCACCGCAATTGAGGGCGCCAATGATAAGGCTTGCACAGGGCGCTAATTTAGCTCGGGCCGGCCCTGGGTGAAAGCGACGAAAACAATGAGAGAGCAGTTGGGGCTTCGCAAGGTTCAGCCAGAGTTTTGACAATTAGTACGAACCACTAAAAATATAATTTACTGCCAACCGCAATCATTTTTGTCAAGGACAAACGGGGTGTACACAGACCCTGTCGAGCACTTTTAGATTCCGGGTCAGAGGTATCGCTTATAACAGAGGCATGTGCTCAGTACTTGGGTCTTAAAAGGAGCCATTCGAATCTAACCATTGATGCTGTAGGAGAAGGAGTGTCCAAGGTAAGTGGCTCACTGAATTTAGAAGTAAAGTCTAGGATGAATGAATTCAAGGTATCAACGATAATCAAATGTATCTCTAGCAAGAAAATTAAAAACATAAATTTGAATCCCAAACATCCCGGCGCCCCTGAAACGTTTTCACGACAGTGGTAGAACTGCTAATTTTGACAACGGCCGAACAAATAATCCAGTGGCCGTTTTATCAGTGGCCACACGAACAAGTTGGTCAGCACCCGGTTACATAGCCTCAATCCGACCAAGTAACCATTTTGTGGGAGGAAGGTTCGGCTCTTTGATGACTACAATGTCTCCTTGCTTCAGATTAGTTTCTTGTCACTGCCATTCGTAAGTCGTTCTTGAAGAGTAGTCAGATACTCGGTATGCCACCGTTTCCAAAATCTTTGTACCATAGCTTGTATGTGTTTCCAATGCGAGAGATAGTTAACCGGAGTATGAAGTTGGATCGGCTCCGGGACAGCTGTCATTGGTTCACCAATGAGGAAATGAGATGCTATATCTTCACAGAGCTTTATTTTTTTTCTTTGGTTGCTTATTTTTGGCATTTTGACCGATTAAAATATTTAAGACACTTTTTTCAGAAATATTAAGAATTGATATTCTGAAGTTTCTTTTTTTTTGACGTTTCGTTTCAAGATTTATGTATTTTACACAGCTTGCTTTACGAGTGCTTTCATGCAAAATGAAGCGTAAATTTACGCAAATACATAATCGACAAATTAATCTTATTGCATGAATACCCCTATTAAGTGCTAAACGCAGATACTTGAAGTCTTCCAGTTTTCCTAAAAATGAAAAATAATAAAAACTACTTCTGCTTGTTTTAAGTTTTATAAACCTCAAAGTATTTGTACAACCATGTTGAAACTGTGACACTAATACATGTACAAATTTAAATAATGTCATGAAGTTCTTAACTTCAGTCACGGCTATGAAGGAAATAAACAACATTTTCCAAATTGTTCAAACAAAGCTTATGCTTGAAGCTCCTGATGACGCTTTGGTTATTGCTCTAGACAATCTGGTACAAATTTACGATGAGTTTAATAAAGAACAAGTGCTTGAAGAAATAAAGAGATATCGTTGACACCTTTGTGCAACCGATACGAGTGTGGACGTTTCTACAAAATGGACAGCCCAAGAAAACCTGCAAATCATTATTAATTGAGAGTTCAGCGAATCATTGCCCTGCACATCATTTATTATCCAATATTTTTTGACCATTTGCGTCTCAGTCAGTGGCGGACTAAGCTTGTTGGAGGCCTGGGGCGGCAATGCTGATATGGGGCCCCTTGCGTGCAGATTTTTACTTGCTCAATAGGGCAAGTATTGGTTTCGTGCAGAAAAAAAAATCGAGGTTTTAATCAAACATGACATTACGATGATAGAGAAGCCCAAAAAAGTGGTTTTCGTCATACCGTCCGTCGGTCTGTCTGTGCGTATGTGCGTCTGTGCGTATGTGCGCTTTTTCACGTCATGCTACAACCGTTTGACGGATTTTCTTCAAACTTGCTATAAAGTAGTTTGAAGAAAAACGGTTGTCGAGGTTTTTTTTATTTCGTTTTAGCCCGGCTCAAACTGGTACCTTTCAAGCAACGGTTTTTTTCAATTTGAATTTTCTCGAAAACGGCTTTAACGATTTTGATTAAACTCAAAATTTAGCTTTTTTTAAGCATTTCTAACAAAACTGCGTTTTTCGTTTTTGGCTCAAATAGTCCTAACGAAAATCAGGTTTTAACGGCTTTTTTTCAAATAGCCATAAGTTCACAACGGCTTGATTGAATCGACTCAAATTTCGTTCGACATTTTTACTTGCGATTATAGGTACTATAAGGCAAGTTATGCATTCGTCGAAAAAAAAAGTTTTGAGATAACAATCAAACATGACATTACGATGATAGCGAAGACGAAAAAAGATGGTCTAAAAATTCTGTCCGTCTGTATGTCTGTCTGTCTGTCTGTCTGTCTGTCTGTCTGTCTGTCTGTATGTAGACCTACAGCCCAAACGGGTGGGCCGAATTGCTTCAAACTTGGTATATAGACTTTTTTAGTTATTGTACATAGAGGAAATTGAAATTTTTTTTTAGCTCAAAAAATAACGGTACCTGCCATACAACCGTTATTTTAAAGCTTATTTTTCTCAAAAACGGCTCTAACGATTTTTAATTAAAAAAATCAGTGTTGCTTTTTAGGTACGACCAATCATATGGCTGAAAAAAAAGTTTTAAAAAATGGCTAAGAACGGTACTTTCCATAGGACCGTTTTTTTTGCTTTCGACTATCTCGAAAACGACTCAACCGATTCTTTCGAAATTTCACACACATATAGCTGTAGGTAGCTCAATTTGTATTGCATACAAATATTTTTGAAAAATATTTTTTTGTATTTTTAAAAGCATTTTAAAAAAAAAAATTTAAAAAATTAATATTTTGAAAACAGCTTATTAAATTTTTTTCTAAAAATTTTAAATAAATGTATTTGCTCAATACCTATGAACTGGCGTTTTTGAATTTTTTTTGAAATTTTTTTTCAAAAAGTTTTTCAAAAAAAACTTTTTTTCTCAAAAACCGCTCCACAGATTTTTAAAAAATTTATTCTCATAAATTCAAATTTATTGAAGAAATAAAATGGCGTACTTTTTTTTCAGCTCATTTTAGTTTAAGTATTTATTTAAGAATTTTGAAAATTTTATTTTTATCAAAATCTCAAGCCCCTAAACCACTGTCACTCATTAGAGCAAGTTCGTGCGACCCAGTCGTGCATTTTATTTTTTATAGTTTTCTACAGGATGGCTTTGTAAATTTTTCACTGAAGCCTTTCTAAACGGTGGCTTCCATACAACGAGCCGAAAAGTTTTAGCCAACATTTTTTGGTTTTTTCTAATTTGCTCAAAAACGGCTTTAACGATTTTGATTAAACTTTGTGTGTTATATTCTTTTAATGTTTTTAAGAGAACTGCGTTTTCAGTTTTTGGCTAAAAATGCAAATAACGGAGATCTGCTCTTAACGTCTTTTTTACTTGCGATTATAGGTACTATAAGGCAAGTTATGCATTCGTCGAAAAAAAAAGTTTTGAGATAACAATCAAACATGACATTACGATGATAGCGAAGACGAAAAAAGATGGTCTACAAATTCTGTCCGTCTGTATGTCTGTCTGTCTGTCTGTCTGTCTGTCTGTCTGTCTGTCTGTCTGTCTGTATGAAGACCTACAGCCCAAACTGGTGGGCCGAATTGCTTCAAACTTGCTATATAGACTTTTTTAGGTATTGTGCAGAAAGGAAATTGAAATTTTTTTTTTAGCTCAAAAAATAACGGTATCTGCCATACAACCGTTATTTTAAAGCTTATTTTTCTCAAAAACGGCTCTAACGATTTTTATTTAAAAAAATCAGTGTTGCTTTTTAGGTACGACCAATCATATGGCTGAAAAAAAAGTTTTAAAAAATGGCTGAGAACGGTACTTTCCATAGGACCGTTTTTTTTGCTTTCGACTAAATCGAAAACGACTAAACCGATTCTTTCGAAATTTCACACACATATAGCTGTAGGTAGCTCAATTTGTATTGCATACCAATATTTTTGAAAAATATTTTTTTGTATTTTTAAAAGCATTTAAAAAAAAAAATTTTAAAATTAATATTTTGAAAACTGCTTCTTAAATTTTTTTCTAAAAATTTTAAATAAATGTATTTGCTGAATACCTATTAACTGGCGTTTTTGATTTTTTTTTGAAAATTTTTTTCAAAAAGTTTTTCAAAAAAAACTTTTTTTCTCAAAAACCGCTCCACAGATTTTTATAAATTTATTCTCATAAATTCAAATTTATAAAAGAAATAAAATGGCGTACTTTTTTTTCAGCTCAAATTAGTTTAAGTATTTATTTAAGAATTTTGAAAAATTTATTTTTATCAAAATCTCAAGCCCCAATACCACTGTCACACATTAGAGCAAGTTCGTGCGACTTAGTCGTGCATTTTATTTCAAATGGCCATAAGTTGTCAACGGTTGCATCGAATTCATTCACCCAAAAGACGACATCTAAATTTGATATACTAAAGGTTACTTAACGTTAGCTCCCGTATATCGATCGAGTCTTCCAGTTTTAGCCAAATTTTTTTTTAGTTTTTACCAAATTTTTCAAAAATGAGTTGTTCTTATTGATCGAAAAGTTTGTTTTTGTCGTACTATTGCACCCACAGAGCAAGTACGTGCGACCCAGTCGTGCATTTTATTTAACTTGCAATTATAGGTATACTATGAGGCAAGTTATGCATTCGTAAGAAAAAAATCTTACAATCAAACACATAACGATGATAGAGAAGTCGAAAAAACTAGATCCGACAATTCTGTCTGTCTGTCTGTCCATGTGTCTGTCTTACTGTATAGTTACCTACAGCCTAAGCGGCTGGAATGATTTGTTTCAAACTTGGTACATAGTATTATTATGACGTCGTACAGTGGGCTATTTGGAATTAGCATTCTAGCTCCAAGATACAGGCAGGTACCTGCCATGCGATTTTTAGTGAAAAATTAATTTTTCTGAAAAACGGCTCCTACGATTTTGATAAAACTTTCTGAATAGTGTTATCTGTGCTAACTTTCTGTTTTGGTTGGAATAAATTTTCCAGGAAAAGTCATAACGGTACCTCCTATAGGAACGGTTTTTTAAAATCAGATTTCCTCGTAAGACACTTGGCGGATTTTGATGAAATTTTTAATATAGAAGCCCTTTTAAAGACGAAATAATACATTTATTTTTAACTTTTAAAAAATGTTTTTTGAGTTTAAAAAAAAAATTAATTTTTTTTTGTTTTTTTTTTCAAAAACGGTTGGAGCTTTTTTTTAAATTTTATTTTTCTGATTAAAGCTACAAAGTGCTAGCAGTTTGCATACTCAAAACAAATTTGGAATATATTTTGGAAAAGTTTTTGAAAAAAAACTGTTTTTTGAAAAAACTGGTCGAACGATTTTGAAAAAAGAAATCTTCAAATGCTCATTAATAAACAAAATCATATGGCATACCTACTTAATTTTATCCAGAAAAAAAAAACGTTTTAACTATTGATTTTTAAGTGATCAATAAAATTTCATAGTTCTTAGTTTTTTCCCTCCTTGTTTTCCAAAATCTCAAACCCCAAGACCACTGTCTCACATTAGAGCAAATTTGTCCGCCCAGTCATGCAAGACACTAGTTAGAGGGAATAGAGAGATAGGAAAAAAGTATTTTAGTTGGTACAGTGGGTTGAGAATAAGGTGTAACTTATCTCACAAAAATCCCACCGGTGGCATCCAGTTGAAACTGGGATAATATAGAAAAATTGCTGCCCATGTTAGAGCTCGAAGCCACAACTCTAGGTTAGCAATCAACCACTACATCCACTGTACCAAGGCCTCCCACATTGTAGTGAGCTTTTACGGCGAAAAAAAATCATCAATCATAGTATAATTAAATTATAATACACGTACATGCTCAGAAAGGGAGAATACACATCTGCATTTAGCATAGCAGCCAACAGGTAGAGTTATAGTGCAAAAAAATAATAAAAATAATTACCAAAAAAATAATTACTCGCAACTTAGTATGGAAAGAAATTTACTTTACCAAAAAAAATACTCGATACAGTTATAAGATTGCCCGAAAATCTCATGAAAATCGGTCACGTCGTTTTAAAGTTTATAAGGAATATACATAGAAACATCGATTTTCTTATATTGGATATGGATAGATGTCTAAAGACTAAACTTACCTATGTACCTTGTACCTATCCTAACAATTAAAACAGTAGTTTTTTTTCAATTATTCCTTGCGATTATAAGTAGGTACCTACTTAAGTGGGTATGTGCTATACCTACTGTACAATTAACAAGAATTTTTATTTTCTCGAAAAAGGAAGTCATTTATAATTCAATTAATATTGCATTTCAAAATTTCTGATATCTTTAATTTTCGATTTTTAAAATTAAAATAATTAAGTTTGTTTGGGATTGAAATGATGGAAACTTAAGATTTCTTGTATTTAAACAATTTTTTAAATATTTTTTCGGAAAGTTCTTCAAAAAATATTTAATGTTTGTTTTATTCGTATATAGCTTTGCACATAGTTATTTAGAAATAAAATATTATTAATTAAGTTTTTCCAATAAAACTCTAAAACCAATAAGAAATAATACAAGAATTTTCCAAATATTTTTTTTTTCAAATTAGGTAAAAAGCCCGTATTTTATTTTATATGTTTTCGTGCCTTCATTTTGCTGAACTCCTCAATTACATCGTTGAAATCGATTTCCCTTGAAACTTTTCTCCTCTCACATGATGCGACTGAGACGCAAATGGTCAAAAAATATTGGATAATAAGTGATGTGCATGGCAATGATTCGCTGAATTCAGAATTAATATTGATTTGCAGGTTTTCTTCTGCTGTTCGTTTTGTAGCAACGTCCACACTCGTATCCAGACCCCTCCTTACCACTGGGCCCACTGGGCCCGGGCCCAGGGCCCCATAATCACCAGGGGCCCCCAAATTGCTGAAACATCACTTAACCTCTATTGGTCTATTTTCAAGAAAGAAAATATTTCGATACAATTTTAGGTGCATAAAGAATGATCAGAATTCGTACTTTCTTTGCTAAACAACAACCTTTGCTGAACATTTTAATTCACATTCCCTGCGAAATAATATTCAAATTAAAACAGAAATATGAAGCACCTATAAACCATGCTCCGCTGTGAATAACTAACTGAGTGGCAGGCAATGCAGTTTGCTTTCTGACAGAAAAAAAACACACATTTTGAATATCACTGTATCTGTATGAAAAAATAAAAATAATAGTGTTTCTATATTTGCAATGCGCATACCAGTTTGCATCAACGCAGTAACTCATACACAGGCGATTTAAGAGGCCTTTCCCTATATTTGATGAAAATTCTTAAAAATGACTATATGGTTTGCAGTTTTGTGAAGTCATTTGAGCTTGTTTTAAAAAAATTTAAACGGCAAATGTAAGTACTATTTATTATCTTTAAAACTATGAAATTTTTTTTTTTGATATTTGGAATATAACCCAAAATAATTAAATAAATGTATTGATGTATTTTCAAATTTTAGCTGAAACTGCTTATCGGTTCGCAACTTTTTACAACAACCACTTGTTGGATTTGATCAAATTTAATTTTATTTTAAAGTTGATAAAAGGATCTTTAAATTGTTGGAAAAATTATTTCAAAATACTGAAAGATTTAAGAATTACATTGATTTGAAAATCTGTAAAAATACTCAGTTTTAATTTGGATTTTCAGACATTTATTATTTGAATTTCTCTCCTGAAATGACGCATAAGAACAAATTGTTATTTCCAAATTAAAATTCAATCACTAGAATAAATCAATTTACATATATTTTATATAAACCAATACATTTTAAACAACTCAGCAGAAAACAATATTTCACAATTTTAGTTCAGACACAAATCAGTGGATTGTATTCTTTCTCAAAGTGGCCACTAGAGTGAGGAAAATAAAAAAAATCAATAGGATAGATTCAATTTGGCAGCAGACAGTACGGTAGGTATACGAAATCCATGCAATGTGGTAGATATATTAAATGTATGTAAATGGCTACTTACATGTGTTTGTGTGGTACGTGTTTTGTGACTATTTTGTTTGGTTATTTTTATGAACTGGTTCTAGGAATTGTGTGTGTTTATTTTATTTGATTGTGTTATTTTATGATTTCGGTGGTAATGTGGTTTTTCTTATTCGAAATAAGATTTCAAGATTTGCGTAAAAAGTGTGAAATGAAATTACTTTCCCTAAATTTGGTTTGTTAGGATAAGTGGTAGTTTGGTATATTATGGGTGGAAGCATTTCATACGTAGGTAAAAATTAATAAAGCTGTAAGGCCCTGTTTTGTAAAAAAAATACAATACATAATTCCAAACAGTACCTATAGTTTATAAAAAATATAAAATACAAAATCCGTGGCCTGTGTGCGTTTCGCTCAAACATGAACGGTGGGCTCATCAGTTAGATACTCTTCTAAGACGCACTTTTGTTCGATAAAATCGACACTATATAATTTTTAGTGCAAAACTACACTGCAAATTATATATTTTTAGGGAGCAACAACTTTTGTTGTTATTTTTTCTTTTAACTTTTTTTCAATTGAATATTTGTTCTTTGAATTTTTAATCAGTACCTATAGTGTTTCAAAATAAAAGGATTTCAAATTTAGGCAGAGCTTCTGCGTAAGATACTCTATTTTATACAATGAACAATTGTGAACAATTTACAAGGTTTTTTATAATTCTGTTTTGTTACTTCAGCAAAAATAAAGACATTGAACTTGAATATTTATGGGAAAAATAATGAAAGGTGATGTGAATAAAATAATCTGAAAATTATTATTTGAAGGATGGAAAATGTAATATGAGTTATGAGTTTTATGAATAAATCCTGAGTTTAACATTTTGTATGCATTTTGCATTTTTATATACAGGGTGATTGACGAGCGTTGTGCCAAAAAAATATTTTGACACAACAGCTCCAAGGGTGACCTGGACCTGTGACTTACACTCTCAAAACCATTCCTGTCTACAGGAAGCGCAAAACCTTTTTCAGAATAAACCGTGCTCTTACTGGAAGAGATATTAACTCCATATTATAAATAGTATATAATCAAAGAAAATTACTTTAGTATGTACATACCTACATAAAATTACTTATGTATGAACAAATCAAATAATTATAACACCTACTTTTTTCAAAATTGTAGGTTCATTTCAAAACAACCATTGAAATATAGAGTTTTAAATTCAAACTACAATAAAATGTTGATGATTCCTGGCTACATGAAATTTGGCCCCAATGAAAAATGGCCAAAAGAAAAAAATTAAAAATGGCCCCAAAAATGGGGCCTTTTTTCATAATGAAAAGTGGCCCCAATTTTAAATGGAAAAATTACCCCAAAGTTTATGAAAGAAGGCCCCAAAATTTGAAAAAAAATCGAAGTGAAAATGAAAAATGGCCCCAAAAATATATACACAAAGCAACAACAACATTTGTTTTTATTTCGCCGGTTTAGGGTGATTTTTCATACATTGGGGCGTTTTTTCATTTCAAACTTTGGGGTGATCTTTCATTATGAAAAATCACCCGATTGCTTTGTTTTTTCTCCATCAAAATGAAAAAAAATTGGAAATATCTAAAAAATAATGAAAAAAAAAACAATTCGATTAGTATTTGCCACCTGTACCATTATTTATGGAAAAAACCACACGCATTTTCTAAATAAATAATCGTACAAAAACATCGTGCGATTTATTTCAAAAGTAGCGAGATTTTCTCGTACGATTAGTAATTTAAAAATTCTTGTATGATTATTTATTTAGAAAATGAAACGAATTTCTTGAACGATTATTAATTAAAAAAAACGCGCGATTTTTTTAATTAATAATCGTTTAAGAAATTCGTTTCATTTTCTAAATAAATAAAAAAGGCCCCAAATTTGTTGTTGCTGTTGAATTTTGGAAACAAAAAAATAGATAAGTAGGTACTTAATTACGTTACATTTTAAAAAAAAGTTTGAATTTTTTTTTTTTTTATAATGAGTTCACTTTTCACTGAAACAACTTTATTTAAAAATAAAATAAAAGAAGAAATGTTTTGCTTTACAAAAAGGTATATAACATGGCATTGTTACTGTTACCATTGTTTTTTAACTAAATAATTTTTAGTAAAACGCTGTCACATTTCAAAAATTTTGGTTTTCACCCAAACCAATTTCAGATGTCTAATACGAAAAGTAGAAAATTCTTTTATTCTGAAATTTTTCCATCTTCACATTATAAAGCTCTTTAGGTACCTGCACGCGGCAGGCTGCACCCAACAACAACAACTACACTAAACCCATATCGGATACCAAACGCAACAACAATAAACGAGATACATTGTTTGTATATACACAAATCCAAACAAAGGATAGATACACAGAAAGACGACAAAAAACAAGTTCTTCGATACACTAATACCTACAGCTACATTTCAAGAAAAGGGTGATTTTTTTGAGTTTTGTGGATTCCTTATTTGGAATCCACAATGGGTTGAGCCTTGGATTATGAATGGGTTCTACAAATAGTTCCCACATTCATGAAAAGGCCTCTTAAAAATCGGATGAACGGCACTCAATTTTTAAGATTTCAAGGTAAAGAGGCATTGCATACAATAAACTATAGTATTCCCACTTGACTTGACTCCAACTTCATGAACGTGTTGCGCTGCAAAACAAAAAAAAAACGTCATAAACGATTTAATAATAAATATTATTTATTTACAAAATTAAAAGAATAAATAAATTAATTTAAAGTTATGTGATTTTTTCTGTATACCTTTACTACACAACATAACATTTTTATATAATCATACAGGGGCCCATTTTCCAAAAGTGCACAGGGCCCCCAAAAGGGTAAAGACGGCCTTGCTCGTATCGGTTGCACACAGATGTCTTCGATATCTCTTTATTTCTTCAAGCACTTGTTCTTAATTAAACTCATCGTAAATTTATACCAGATTGTTCAGAGCAATAGCCAAAGCGTCATCAGAAGCTTCAAGCTTGAGCTTTGTTTGAACAATTTGGAAAATGTTGTTTATTTCCTTCATAGTCGCGACTGAAGTTAAAAACTTCGAAACATTATTTAAATTTGTACATGTATTAGTGTCACAGTTTCAACATGGTTTACATCGGTGTATTTTCGGTTTGATCGGTTTCGCGCTCGATTAATAAAAAGAAACGACGAATTGAATTTATGTGTATATAGAGTACGGAAGTGTACTTATATACGAATGGGCGCCAGGAAACTTTTATGGTAGTGTGCCTTACCAATACAGATACAGAAATACAAATCTGAAATAGGCCTTCAATCTTAACCAAATAAATACAAGAATTATTATTCCCAATGGGAAGTTAAAATCTTTTATTGTTTGGGAAAATTTTTTTAATCTTTTTTAAACTCAAAAAAAATCTTTTTTAAAAAATTAAAAAAAAAATATTTTATACATTCGTCTTTAAAAGGGCTTCTACATTAAAAATTTCATCGAAATCCGTCAAGTGGCTTACGAGAAAATCTGATTTTAAAAAACCGTTCCTATGGGAGGTACCGTTATAACTTTTCCTGAAAAATTTATTCCAACCACAACATAAAGTTTGCATCACAGAAAACACTATTCATAAATTTTATCAAAATCGCAGAAGCCGTTTTTGAGAAAAATTAATTGTTCACTAAAAATCGTATGGCAGGTACCTTTAGTCTTGGAGCTAGAATGCTAATTCCAAAAACACCTCTGTAGGACGTCATAATAATACTATGTACCAAGTTTGAAACAAATCATTCCACCCGGTTAGGCTGTAGGTAACTATACAGTAAGACAGACACACGGACAGACAGACAGACAGAATTGTCGGAACCACTTTTTTCTACTTCTCTATCATCGTAATGTGTTTGATTGTCAGAATTTTTTTTTACGAATGCATAACTTGCCTTATAGTACCTATAATTGCAAGTTAAAAAATATTCACGCAAGGGGTCTCATTTCAGCATTGCTGCTCCGGGCCTCCAACAAGCTTAGTCCGCCACTGCGTAACACGCCTGTCAGGAGGCATTCGAATTGTTGATATGGTTGTAAATGTGCTTTTATATGCTGATGATCTAGTACTTCTATCAGAATCACCTGAAAACCTGTACGTAACTGATGATAAACCGTCTAGCCGAGTACTGTAGTAAGTGGGGCCCACAAATAAAAAACAAAACAACTTGGATTTGGACGTTTAATGAACAGCGTTTAGAGATTACTGACGCGAATACAAGTATCCGGGAGTCAAGCTTATACTGTTCCCACACCCACCGGCCTGAAATAGCTAAACGATTTATAAATCACAAAAGGCGGTCACACCGAACAATTACCCGTTTTAGTTTGACATTGTTTGACATATTACATTCTATTGACTGGAATCAATTATTCCTAAATTGTAATATTAATGACATGTGTAACATTTTTTATAATACTCTCTTTTGCTGTTTTTACAAATCTATTCCACTAAAAAAAACCTCGTAGAAACACAAATGTACCACCATAGTTTGACTGTCATCTCAAAAACTTAAAAAATAAAAGAAACAAAGCATGGGTAAAATACAATAGGACAAGAACGGATGAAGATGGTAGAATTTTCTTAATTCTAAAACAACTTTTCACAATAATAATCAAGTGCTTACCCAAACTCTATGTCAAATTTGTTGTCAACTAGTTATGAACCTAAAATTATTGCTAACATGTTTGCAAACTACTACAAGGAAGCTTTCGAAGATGTAATCTATGACAACACCTCCAATTTCTCTACTTCTGAGCCAAGTTACCCTCACCTGAATTCAATTAGTTTTGAAATAAGCGAAGACACCGTATAGCACAAAATATCATGTCATTGGATGAGTGTTTCAGTTCAGGACCTGATGGTATTCCATCGTTTATTTTGAAGAAATGTGTTGCTTATTTATCATACCCGTTATGTGTTCTCTTTAATAAGTTCTTAAAAAGTTCGCTTTTTCCCAATATCTGGAAAAGTGCATTCATTACACCTATTCACAAGAAAGGTCCCAAAAATGTAATAATGAACTACAGACCTATTGCAAAATTATCTGTAATACCTGTATCGTAGCTCAATGGACTGTATAACCATCTCTTATAATACATATGTGAAAAGAAATAAAACACGATAATTTATAGTGGAAAAAATATTATGTAAAAAAACCACTTAGCACATTTTATTCTTCTCACTTCAAAATCCTGCTTAAGACTAACTCTCATTCGTGCTTGTTCGCAGAACAAGCACTCTTTCGTTAAGTTCTTACGTTAAGTTTTATTTACGTTTAATTGTATCTTCTTATACTTATGTGTCCATCGAATGCAGAGTTGCCAGGATTCATGCGATTCGATACAATACCAAAACTGTTTGAGTCAATTGTAATATTCTTTCCTTTCACTGTTCTTCAATTATATGTGAAAACCAACATGGATTTGTCAAAAAAAGTCTACCGTTACTAATTTATTTAACTTTACGTCCTTTTGTTTAGATGTTTTTGAAAAACGTGAACAAGTCGATTGTGTGTTTACCGACTTTAGTAAGGCCTTTGACAAGTTGTGTCATCGCACTTTAATTTTAAAGTTAAGCAATCAAGGCTTTAACAGCAATTTCATAAATTGTATCTCATCGTATTTAAAAAATAGACTATATATTATTGTGTTTCGTAATGAGTATTCGAAGCAATTTGTTGTTGATTCTGGTGTCCCTCAAGGCAGCCATTTAGGTCCAATTTTATTTATTTTATTCATAAATGACTTGGTTTTGATTATAAAAAATTCGTCCGTTCTTATTTATGCTGATGACATTAAACTTTTCAAAAGAATTAAATCTACTTCTGACTGCTTGCTATTGCAAGAGGACTTGGTAATATTTAGGGAATGGTGCAATATAAATCGTCTTGTCTTAAATGTTGGCAAGTGTAAGGCCATGAGTTTTACACGCAAAAAATCTCCGTTTGTTTTTAACTATACGTTCGGCTTATGTCCTCTTAGTAAAGTCTCCTTGTTTTCTGACTTAGGAGTTATTCTTGACCCTAAGTTAACTTTTATTAATCATTTTAAATACATAACCAAAAAAGCTAATAAAGTCCTAGGATTCATTAAGAGATTCGGCCGCAAATTCCGCGACCCATATGTTCTCAAGATTCTTTTTGTTTCATTTGTGACACCAATCTTAGAATATGGTTGTGTGGTGTGGGCACCTCACTACTCCATTCATACAACAGGACTTGAAGCAGTTCAGAGAAGATTTTAGCGTTTCTGCCTTCGTATATTCTTCCATGGTCACATCATAATACTCTTCCTTCTTATTCTTAAAGACTCGCTTTAATAAGCCTTCCTTCACTAACTAATCATAGGAAGTACTTGCAATTTTGTTTTATTGTTGGAATTATTAATGGTTCAATATCATCTCCATCGGTTCTTGGTCGTTTAAACTTCAGTTTTAGTCGTACAAGTATCAGACTACAGCAATCACTTTGCCATGTATTTAGTAGATCAAACTATGGTGCCAATAGCCCCCTCAATCAATTAATAGAAATATTTACTAAATTGTATTTTTGTATTGACTCTGTAAATGAAAACCTAAAATGTATAAGAATTAAAAAATTAATATTTAACAGCTTAGAACAGCTGTCTTAGTTTATAAGTATTATGTGATTAGAATAAGTTTGTTCACGTTAGTATTTAACGAATTAAATAAATAAATAAATAAATAAACATGTCTGTCAACTTTGACATTATATTTCTCAATTTCAGTTTTACAAACTTCTACTGCCAAAGCTCCCGGAAAGTAGGACGTCCAAATCGACCCATTTCATTTTCTTTCTTATCTGTCGGGGTGCGTTAAGCACTTCTAACAGGGATAGATTCATTTTTAAATATAAATAACCAATATAAAAACCAAAAAACTCACCGATCACAACCAATTTAAACTAAAAATTTTACAGTTTGATAGTTATTATTTTTTATTTTGCTGAATAAAGTTCTGAATCAAGAGAAAGAGTATGTTTGATTTTATTTTGTGTAGATTTTCGATGACAGATACGTAATAAAAATAAATGAAGGTATGGCAAATCACATAATTAATGATATGATTTAGCTAAATCAAGTGGAAACATAATATAATTAGGACCATGGATTTTTCAAAGTACCTGGCTGAAAAAGCCAAATCATCACTAAGCTTGTTGAATCTTTCTTGGAAAAATGTCTTTTTTTAAATGAACGTATCATTCTTTCTGCCGAATATAGAATATTTAGTGATGTCGTTAGATCTATGCTTTGTTATGCAGCAGAAGTGTGGGGAATTGATGAGTATGATGAAATAAAAAAGTTACATCAAAGCTTTATAAAGAAACTATTTAACCTCCCGCTTAATACTCCCAATTATGCGTTATACCTTGAAACTGTTTTCACTAAACTTTTCATAAACACCCTAAAGTCCCAAGCAGACTACATCGTCAAGATACTGTCTCATCAGGACGCCCGTTTATCAAAAAAATTAACCCTTTATGAGATACGAAACCAGGATTGGTGGATGGAAAAATGGAAAACTCTATGACAAGCTTGTGGAGAAGTATCAACGTTAGATACTTTCAACTTAAATGACTCAAAAGAACAGTTTAACTGTATACATAATTCAAAATTACGACAACTCTGTACAAGAATCGTTTATAGTAAATGATTGTGATTCGGAAAGTAGAATCTTATACTCGCAGCTAAGGTAATCATAATTTAATGGAAAAAGAAACTACTTTAACGATTCAATGAGTTACAGATTAATATCTCTAATATTTAAAGCCAGATGTGAACTCCTATAGGTCGCAATGGGTGTCCGTACAACGAAAGTTTCAACCAATTTTCTACACTAGGCAATTTAAAAGCCAAAGAAGATTGTTTCCACTTCATAAGCATAGTGTCCCCTTTATTCAACAGCGTCTTACGAGTATATTCTTCAAGAAGAGGACTTTAACAATGAATGGAACAATAAGAGTGCTTAACTAGTCTGATTGGAAAACACTATACCTTTTTTTGAAGGATGTATATAAATATACCTAATATTCTTTTGTTAACTGAATTTGAATACATTTATTTTATTAAAAACTATTTGATAATTATATATGTATGTAGGTATGAAAATAAATTGTGTGAAATAATTTTGTCAACCGAACTGACGTCAGTGCTATAACTTTAAAATTCATAAGAATTGAAATTCAATGTAACCTAAGACAGAAATAAAATAAATAACTTACTAACTTGATTCAGCATTATCAATTCATTCAACCATCATTGTTCACACTTCCCCTATTTTTCAATAGCGATATTACTACTTAAATAATTGTCTACTCTCGGCGGTCGATAACTGATTGGTTACCACTCGATCCCACGAGGCGTCCACCAGTATCACTTCTCACCCCCGACGGATTAGGGAAAATAACGAAGCCGGTCTCCTCTAGTTCAGACACAATAAGCTTTCTCTCACTTCCTAGACCGTTTTCGGAAGTTATTGATTGTTCGTCGATCGTAGCAATAACGCTTTTGTGGATGCACCCAGATCAGCTCACTCAGCATTTAACTGATCCATTCATCTTTCAGTCATACCACATCCCCACGCCAACCAATTTCAATAATTTGTTTGTTTGTTTTCTAACAAAATATTCACTAGAAATAATTTATTTGGCAAAGCAACTTTTACCGGGTCAGCTAGTAATTATACAAAATTAAATAATTTTAAAAATTAACTCAATTTTTTTTAAATATGAGTAGTATTCTCGTTGGTAATACATGTATAAGCCATATCTGAACAAAATAATATCAATATAAACATAAGAGATGCCCTAATGGGTGTTTGTATTATATCCACCTTCAAAATAAATAAAAACTTATCAGTAATTATTGCCTCAATCAAAACAGTAATTTATAAGGTATTATAATGTGATCATTTATAATTTATTCGATTTTGATCATTTGAGTTACAGTGGTAGGCAAAATTACTTTTATATTTTATGGCTCATGCTATGCTTTTCAATAAAATCATTACAATGTAAGAAGGTACAAAATGTTGACCAAAGCAGTCTGTTGAGGAAAAAAAAAAAGTAAAACAAAAAGTTGTCAGAAAAAAAAGTGGGAAAGGGGGATGGCCGTTGCGCTTTGTATGGCTATTCGCATACTATTTTTCATAGCCGAAATCTTATAAAATAAATGTTTACTTTCAACTCGAAATAAATTAAATTATCCTAAAACACATGTTTCGACCAGCCTACAAAACCCATTCCATTATTCCATTAATATGCTATGGTTGGGCTCAATTTAAGCTTGGCTAAATTTAGAAGAGAATAATCAATTAGAACTTGATATTATTTCGAGCTGCGTAAAGCGTAAGAGCTAAAGATAAAGGAAACCGAAAATTAATTACGTCAATAGTGCATCATGAAACGTTATACTTAAGCAGTCCACATACACACATCAGTGATAAATTACCTTAAAGAACAGAACCTATATTAAATTGTAAGACGTGCAAATTTGGTAAATAATTTGAGTGGCTAATGGTAGAAGTCAATCAATTAATAAGGCTTTTAGTTTTGGTGTGTTTAAAAAATATATCTTAACTCGTTGCTGTAATCATGCGTAGTATAGGTATACCTACCTTATTGAAAAGCTACATTACTTATACGGCAATTCGTTTATCCTTCAATATTTTACACTTTACTCATAATATATTATACTCAATTCAACTGCTTCAAAGTATATATGGGTATACGCAAAACTGATCGGACAATTTTTCACAAGGTTATATCTCCCGAAGGTGTAAGCTGACAACGCTGTCAGAACATATATATTGTGATAGCCTTTTTAAGTAGTTGGTCAACTTATTTCCACTTAATTACCAGTTTGAAAGGTTTATCTTTTACCATTTAAGGTAGATAAACAATATGGTTCATAAACAATTGTAACCAGGAAATATGTCTTAATCCGGAAGTGGCAGAAGTTAGCATAATGCATATACCTTAGTAATATACAAAGGTAAGGCAATATCAATATAAGTAGGTACAATTAATTTATTACTTAATTATTATATACCTAGCTACTTGGTATCTATAGCTGTATTTTACCCGCAATAAGTATAGAAATAGAGACATATATTAAAAAAAAAAATGTTTTACTAGGTATATCTTTGAAAAGAAGCAGAACCTATTATATACCTACCTATATATTCTGAAAGTAATATCACCGAACACTTTACCAACCTTATATGCCTTAACGTTTATTTGCTTCTATTCATGCCGACGGGTTTTCACAATTTAATAATGTGTATATGCGTCACTTAAGATTCCCCATTATCACAAGTCCTGTGAAGTTAGCAAAACAATTGTTTAAAATTTAATAAAAAATAGGAGTTCCCGGTAGCAAACAAAGAGTTCTAGAGTTCCCCATACTTTTTTTCAATAGTTCTGGCGAATAAAGTGTTGAAATTCGAAAAAATAGTTTTTGTTGCTAACTTCACGCAGCAAGGACTTTTTTGAGAAAAAGAGTTCTGAGCATGTTTTTCAACATAAAACCAAGAGTTCTAGAGTTCCTGATGGGTTTTAGAAAGAGTTCTGCAAAATTGGAAAAGTTAGGGCACATTAATGTGCCCGTTGACTTAGTACCAAAAATTTTCAAAATCCAAAAAAATCAAAAAAAAAAGGAGTTCTGATTAGAGTTCCCAATAGCAAACAAAGAGTTCTAAACATTTCCCTAATAACTTTTTTTTCTAAAACAAATATTTCAAAAGTTATTCCAAAATTTAAGTTCCCATTGACTTTGAACAAAAAATTTTCAAAATCCAAAAAAATCAAAAAAAAAAAAAGGAGTTCTGATTAGAGTTCCCTATAGCAAACAAAGAGTTCTAAACATTTCCCTAATAATGGATTTTGAAAATTTTTTGTTCAAAGTCAATGGGAACTTAAATTTTGGAATAACTTTTGAAATATTAGTTTTAGAAAAAAAAGTTATTAGGGAAATGTTTAGAACTCTTTGTTTGCTATAGGGAACTCTAATCAGAACTCCTTTTTTTTGATTTTTTTGGATTTTGAAAATATTTGGTACTAAGTCAACGGGCACATTAATGTGCCCTTACTTTTCCAATTTTGCAGAACTCTTTCTAAAACCCATCAGGAACTCTAGAACTCTTGGTTTTATGTTGAAAAACATGCTCAGAACTCTTTTTCTCAAAAAAGTCCTTGCTGCGTGAAGTTAGCAACAAAAACAATTTTTTCGAATTTCAACACTTTATTCGCCAGAACTATTGAAAAAAAGTATGAGGAACTCTAGAACTCTTTGTTTGCTACCGGGAACTCCAATTTTTTATTAAATTTTAAACAATTGTTTTGCTAACTTCACAGGACTATTATCACACTAATTGTGTAATGACTACATAATATAAATAAAGGTATAAACTATGTTTGCTGGAAAGTACCTTCAACCTATAGGCACAAGATATCTACTTTATAGCAAAATTCATAACATTTGATCGGTTTAAAAATTGTCCTGCCAGGTAGCTGTGAGCTCAAAATACGTCTATATCGATATTTAAACTAGAGGACCAAGCTATTGCTGTAACATAAAGTCACGAAGAAGGCTGTGTAGCCCAACACCCGTAAGCATTTTAAAATTTCTTTTCGAAAATCAGTTTGAATTGGAGGACACCTTCTTATAATTCAGTATTTAACTGTTTTATTAGCTAAATAGGACTTAACTTCAATAGGCCTAGGGAAATTCACAATATTAACTTAATAATGTAGTTAAGGCGCATTCAATCTACATAAAAAAAAAACTCTATGTCGCAAAAAAACGTCCGCACTCCGACTTCAATTTATTGTCAAAAAATTATCCTACATATTATCAAACTATCAATAAAATTACGGGGTTACGTTTTCATTCCAAACCAAAAACCAAACTACTCTGGAAAACTTGCCTTCTCCTTCTCCATGCCATTTGACAAAATTGCGCACACTCTTGTTCTCTTTCTTTTACGTCTTCCAAATCATACTGTGCGAAGAAATAAGAAAGCAGTTCTCAACAAAGAATTTATGATAAGAGTAACAGAAACAAAAGATAACGTCAAGAAATCAAGGGGTACAACGTACAACGTACAATGGTACAATACAAAACTTTCAACAAAAGATGGTCTCTTATAAGGAGATTCTGGGCGTGGGTTTTATTTTTAATTTCAACTGGGAAAAAATATAGGGAAATTTTCGAAAGGAATTCTTCTGTCCTCACTCTCTATCTCATTTCTTCTTAACGGCAGACCTTAAGTTATGTATTTGGCGATTATTTTGATTGGTAGTTTGTCTTGGGACGAATATTTATTGTGTTTGTGCTTGTAAGATCTAATAGAAAAGTTAATGAGTTTGGAAGTCGTCCTGTGTTATAACAAAAGAAGCAAAACTGTAGGTATAGGTACCTTTACTTGTAAACAGAAGCAATGCTCTAGTAACGGTTAGTTCAATCAATTAAATTGATCATCATCATCCCTCCCTTCCATTTTTCATTGTGACCTCTTTGCAAACTTTGATAGCATCTTTCAAGTTCCCGCTCTATGACACTACAGCCAGTTGGAAACTTTTGGGAAATCGAAAATGTTTCAAAATTACCTATTGATTGTAAGTGCTGCGTAAAATCATCGTTTGGTTTTGGTTTTCAATGAAAAGAAAAGCTACCTATAGAAAAAGGACAAAAAACCAACTAGAAATACGCATACACCAAAATTAAAAGCATTTATATGTAGGTATATTATATATACATGTATAATTCTATACTTTTGCATATTATATAAATATAAGAGTACCTACACCTGCATTTATACCAACAAAAAATGCCTTTTCGGAAACGCGTTAAGCTGTGGATTTATGTATAAGAATAATATACATATTTACGTTTGAATGTTTTTTAAAATAGGAAAATGCAGCTCAATCAGGAAATTGGAATCAATTTTGAATCAATTGGATTTTCCACATTTTTTTGTAAGTACTTGCTTTTAGGTATGATTGTGGGCGGTGTTTATGGGAAGTTTAGTTGGTTTTGTTTAGGAATAAGTTAGATAGAGCTTGGAACTTATTATTATGGTGATAGAGCAAATAAAATTCAATTGATTCTATTATTTTGATTTAGGATAGGTACTGGTTTTCATTCTTTTAGTCCAAGAGCCCAGTGCCCCAAGACAAAACTTATTTTCTAAACTACAAAATGTGGGGTCCAAGTAGTGTTAATATGTGTATTGAATGCCAGCATACCTGCTAAGTTGGTAAGACGGCCAATTCACAGGTACCAGGTGAGAAAGGTAATTTAAAATATTGCTTACTTTAATTAAATTCTAATGATTGATTTTTATACATATTATGTATAAAATATTATGAGAAAATAATATCCAACATTATCATCAGACACTTTCTGCGGGCTATAACTTCTGCCAAACGCTTTAAGGGGCCAGTTATAACGATACGGAAAACCAAACCGAAAAAATTTTCAAATAGAAAATTTGGTATACCTACTATAATCATATTTAAAACACAAATGCTACACTGATCGATGGGATGGCAACCAACTCAGAGAATTAATTTTGCAAATAAAAATTTGAATTGAACTTGTACTTTTTGTTAAAAATGCATTCATTTATTTTTCTGTTATATGTACGTATAAAAGAAAAATAAAAAATTATATATTTAACAAAAAGTATTTGTTCAATTAAAATTATTTTGAACAAAAAACATTCTCTGCATTGATTGCCATCGACCAGTGTAGTATTTGTCTTAGAAATCGAATCAGAACATACAAAATTTTATATTTGAAAATTTTTTCGGTTTGGTTTTCCGTATCGCGAACTGGCCCCTATGCTCCAAAAAAAAAAATATTTTAACTTTACTTCTATTCTATATTGTCTGGCTTATGTTTTTTAACGGACTATTTTAAACATATGTATATTTACTTTGCCAGAACGATTGAGATACTTTCTAGAGCTATAGAAAACTAGATGTTCTATTCCTCGGGCCACTATTCTTGCAGGATAAGAAATTATTATTTTTTATTTTCTAAATATTATATTATATGTTGTGATTTAGAGTGAAATCGGTTCATAAATAAGAATTTTTTAAAAATGCGATCGCAGCGACACCTGGATGGATAGTTAAAATAGCTTAAGCTACTCCTTACGCAACAGCTATCCGCCACCGCCAGTGAAATAATTGAAAATATGTTACTGTGCTCAATCGTCCTTTTTATAATTGTTAGAGTTATTAGAATCTTCATCATTAAACCAATCAAGATAGTCTGTATTGAATGCATCATTATCATCGTTTACTATTTCTTTATCGTTATCGCTAGCAGCTTCTTCGACACTGAAAATAATATTTTTCGTAATAGTATGAAAATCGCTACGTTAACTGCATTTTCGTTGGCTCAACGAAAATTTAATTGGCTCAACGAAAATATGTAATTTTTCGTAAAATGGAAACTGACATCACTTAACGAAAACGCTTCATTAAGGGTTTGCCCCTTCTAAAAGATGATTTAAACATTTTTATTAAGGTTTTCATAGTCGTATGAAAAATTTTCATGAGTATCCACGAAAAATTTCGTTAGCGTATGTAACTTACTTAACCAACGTTCTCCATAAAAGGATTCGAATCTTTCGTCAATGAATGCACTTTTTCATTTTTAACGAATGTTCTTCATGTTATGAATATAATTCATAGGTTAATTAAAATTTTGCATTGGCTTATGAAAAACTCCATAGGGTTATGAAAAATGTTATTGCTTGGGGAAATTTTTCATTGACTGACGAAAAACTAATTTCATTATTTAATGAAAATAATTCTTTTCTTTATGAAATTTAACATTAAATCATCAAAATATTTCATATCTTATCCTGTATCGGATATTTTAGATAGCTTAAAACAAATTGTACGTACAAAATAATTGGCTAAACGTTATTTATCGTAAGCCAATCAAAATCTTTCATAACTCATTGAATATTTTCGTAAGGTAACGAAAACTTCATCTACTCAAATGTTTTTTCACAGTGAAGGACGCTTCTTCTTCAATCCTCCATAATTTTGTTTCAGTCAGTCAGAACGCGGAAGAAAATTAAAAGATATAAACAAGTAAAATTTTGTTTTGTTTTTTAAAGTACTTTAAAAGTAATTAAACATTTAAAGAAAAACAATAAAAGTGTGCAAGTTTAAACTCAGTTTCCATTTATAAAAGAAGACAAAAAATCTGTTTTTTCCCTCAAGGATAGCCGCAGGATCGAAAAGGAAATCATAGAAAGATTTCCTTCCGAAAATGTTGTAAGAAAAATCTTAACCAAATTACTTCAAAGCTACTCTTTTTCATACTTTTTTCGAATTTTTTTTCTAGGATTACTACCGGACATCATCCAGAGGGCGAATATAATACAATAAAATTTCTAATAATAAGAAGCTGTTTCGACTTTCCTCCCTCACTCTTACTGCAGTGGAAGTGGAAAAAAAAAACAAAACTTAACTTATTAATTTCACTTATATTTTAAAGTTATAATATGTACATTTAATGTGTGTGAAGTTAGCCCAGCCATTTTTGATTAACTGAAAACAACAAAATGTGCTGCAATGTGCCCGACATGTACTACGATGTGCCGCTTTTAAAAAAAAAATTGGCCCAAGGGCAAGATTTTTATAGCGGGTGGAATTTTTTGGCGTGAAGTTAGCTCAGACATTTTTTTTAAAATTTTTTTCAAAGAATGTGCTGCAATGTGCTCTTGATGTGCTACGATGTGCCGTAAATAAAAAAAAAAATTTCAAAGTTTTTGGATTTTATGAACCAAAAACCAATTTTTGGTGTGAAGTTAGCCCAGCCATTTCTTTTTTTTTAATTTTTTCAAAGAATGTGCTGCATATTTGCATATTTACTTTGCCAGAACGATTGAGATACTTTCTACTACCTAGAGCTATAGAAAACTAGATGTTCTATTCCTCGGGCCACTATTCTTGCAGGATAAAAAATTATTATTTATTATTTTCTAAATATTATATTATATGTTGTGATTTAGAGTGAAATCGGTTCATAAATAAGAATTTTGGAAAAATGCGATCGCAGCGACACCTGGAGGGATAGTTAAAATAGCTTAAGCTACTCCTTACGCAACACCAACAGCTATCCGCCACCGCCAGCGAAATAATTGAAAATATGTTACTGTGCTCAATCGTCCTTTTTATAATTGTTAGAGTTATTAGAATCTTCATCATTAAACCAATTAGTCTGTATTGAATGCATCATCATCATCGTTTTCTATTTCTTTATCGTTATCGCTAGCAGCTTCTTCGACACTGAAAATAATATTTTTCGTAATACAGTAAAATCTCGAAAACATGAACGGTTCTAAAACATGAACAATTCGGAAAGATGAACGCTTTTCCCGTGTGACAATCTACTATAGAGCAGTTTAAAAAAAAAAATCTAAATAAGTTTTTACTTCTCATCAACGACTTTTGTATGAATTTATGTTGTTTTAATTTTTTTTAAAATAAAATGATTTGTTAACAAATAGATGCAATATTTGTATGTATAGCTTTATGTTTTTCCTAAACTAATGCTCGATGCTTTGGAAAGATGAACAATTCGAAAAGATGAACGGGGTCTGTTTTATATCTGTTCATCTTTTCGAGATTCTACTGTAGTTAGTATGAAATTCGCTACGTTAACTGCATTTTCGTTGGCTCAACGAAAATTTAATTGGCTCAACGAAAATATGTAATTTTTCGTAAAATGGAAACTGACATCACTTAACGAAAACGCTTCATTAAGGGTTTGCCCCTTCTAAAAGATGATTTAAACATTTTTATTAAGGTTTTCATAGTCGTATGAAAAATTTTCATGAGTATCCACGAAAAATTTCGTTAGCGTATGTAACTTACTTAACCAACGTTCTCCATAAAAGGATTCGAATCTTTCGTCAATGAATGCACTTTTTCATTTTTAACGAATGTTCTTCATGTTATGAATATAATTCATAGGTTAATTAAAATTTTGAATTGGCTTATGAAAAACTCCATAGGGTTATGAAAAATGTTATTGCTAGGGGAAATTTTTCATTGACTGACGAAAAACTAATTTCATTATTTAATGAAAATAATTCTTTTCTTTATGAAATTCAACATTAAATCATCAAAATATTTCGTATCTTATCCTGTATCGGATATTTTAGATAGCTTAAAACAAATTGTACGTACAAAATAATTGGCTAAACGTTATTTATCGTAAGCCAATCAAAATCTTTCATAACTCATTGAATATTTTCGTAAGGTAACGAAAACTTCATCTACTCAAATGTTTTTTCACAGTGAAGGACGCTTCTTCTTCAATCCTCCATAATTTTGTTTCAGTCAGTCAGAACGCGGAAGAAAATTAAAAGATATAAAAAAGTCAAATTTTGTTTTGTTTTTTAAAGTACTTTAAAAGTAATTAAACATTTAAAGAAAAACAATAAAAGTGTGCAAGTTTAAACTCAGTTTCCATTTATAAAAGAAGACAAAAATTCTGTTTTTTCCCTCAAGGATAGCCGCAGGATCGAAAAGGAAATCATAGAAAGATTTCCTTCCGAAAATATTGTAAGAAAAATCTTAACCAAATTACTTCAAAGCTACTCTTTTTCATACTTTTTTCGAATTTTTTTTCTAAGATTACTACCGGACATCATCCAGAGGGCGAATATAATACAATAAAATTTCTAGTAATAAGAAGCTGTTTCGCCTTTCCTCCCTCACTCCTACTGCAGTGGAAGTGGAAAAAAAAAACAAAACTTAACTTATTAATTTCACTTATATTTTAAAGTTATAATATGTACATTTAATGTGTGCTCCTGATGTGCTACGATGTGCCGTAAATTAAAAAAAAAAATTCAAAGTTTTTGGATTTTATGAACCAAAAACCAATTTTTTGGTGTGAAGTTAGCCCAGCCATTTTGTATTTTAATTTTTTCAAGGAATGTGCTGCAATGTGCTCCTGATGTGCTACGATGTGCCGTAAATTAAAAACAAAAATTTCAAAGTTTTTGGATTTTATGAACCAAAAACCAATTTTTGGTGTGAAGTTAGCACAGCCATTTTTTATTTTAATTTTTTCAAGGAATGTGCTGCAATGTGCTCCTGATGTGCTACGATGTGCCGTAAATTAAAAAAAAAATTTCAAAGTTATCGGATTTTATGAACCAAAAAACAATTTTTTGGTGTGAAGTTAGCCCAGCCATTTTTTATTTTAATTTTTTCAAGGAATGTGCTGCAATGTGCTCCTGATGTGCTATGATGTGCCGTAAATTTAAAAAAAAAATTTCAAAGTTTTTGGATTTTATGAACCAAAAAACAATTTTTTGGTGTGAAGTTAGCCCAGCCATTTTTTATTTTAATTTTTTCAAGGAATGTTCTGCGATTTCCTTTGCACATGTATAGCTCATACATAACTAAAATATTTTTTTTATTTATTTTATGTTTTGGTCTATACACATAGATGCTTAGGGAAGATAAAAAGTTTTTCTTACCGAAAGACTGGAAGCGCAAGTGAAACAAAACAATGTCAACAATCACTTAAAATGCAGCGGGCTTTTTAAAATCGTTTATTCTTCACAAAAGCTTTGCTTTTAGATATATAAGACATAATTTCGATCAGTCATGTGATACGGTACATGCGAAGGAAATTGCAGCACATTCCTTGAAACAAAAAGAAAATTTCTGGGCTACTTCACACCAAACAATTGTTTTTGGTTCATAAAATCCGAAAACTTTAAAATTTTTGTTTTGTTTTTAATTTACGGCACATCGTAGCACATCAGGAGCACATTCCTTGAAAAAATTAAAATAAAAAATGGCTGGGCTAACTTCACACCAAAAAATTGGTTTTTGGTTCATAAAATCCAAAAACTTTGAATTTTTTTTTTATTTACGGCACATCGTAGCACATCAGGAGCACATTGCAGCACATTCCTTGAAAAAATTAAAATAAAAAATGGCTGTGCTAACTTCACACCAAAAATTGGTTTTTGGTTCATAAAATCCAAAAACTTTGAAATTTTTGTTTTTAATTTACGGCACATCGTAGCACATCAGGAGCACATTGCAGCACATTCCTTGAAAAAATTAAAATAAAAAATGGCTGGGCTAACTTCACGCCAAAAAATTCCACCCGCTATAAAAATCTTGCCCTTGGGCCAATTTTTTTTTTAAAAGCGGCATATCGTAGCACATGTCGGGCACATTGCAGCACATTTTGTTATTTTCAGTAAATCAAAAATGGCTGGGCTAACTTCACACACATGTACATTTACTTATTTTTTTTTTAAAGATTCAGAATTAAACGCCAAGGAAATCGTCCAGTCAATCAAGTTCGACAACCTGACTGCGGAGAATCATATTTAATATATTTTAAATATATTAAGTATATATTGAATAATTAAACTTTTAAAATAAATTGTTTTTATATTGTTATTTAAATCATTTTTTTTAAATACCTTTACGATGTTAAAAACTATTATCTGATCTATAAAATGTAAATTTATAAATAGAAATAAGTTATTTAAAAGTGTTAAGGACAACATTAAATAAAATAATAATCTACTAATATTAATAATAATTTTTTCTTTTGATTTGTAGGTACTACTTTTTTCAAACTGATGTTTATGGGCTGTAGGGTGCATTCTAATCTAATTTTTTGCAGGTATTTGGTTGACAGCTCTTTTTGTTCTTTAAAGATACATTCAATAGCTAACCGAATTTGTACTTGATTTCATGAATTTTATTCATAGATCAACCTAAGATTAAGATACATTTGTTAGCTTACGATATGTTTCGTTGAGGTTATGAATTTTTCATACAAATAATTTTCCTTAAAGTCGCTCTTAACCATCCCACAAAGTAGAAGCACATGTCACGAAATTTGGAAGAAAATATGATTGTATATGTATATTTTTCAATCAAATTGTAATCCCTCGATTTACATGTCTTACGTCGGAACGCCAATTTTTCATCAACGGTGTTATTTTGTGAAACGCGTTGCCCCGTGAAATAAGAAGAACAGATCTACTAGTTACGTTTAAAAGATATTTGTATGCCCATTTTGCGGCCATAATTTAATGCATCTACAATAGTATAAGTTTTATTAGTTGATCATGTAAATTTAGTATAAGGATACAAAAAAAAAAAAAAAAAAAAAAAAAAAAAAAAAAAACAATTAATTTTATTAATTGTTAAATTTGTTGTTTTTTTTAATTGTATGAATTTTATAGCAGTATAAAATATATTTTTATTTTTGTTATAGTAAGCTCCAATAATTTAATTCCACTATAAGGCTTAGTTATCTTAAAGATGTAAATCTTAATACTAAGTTCCTTCTTAATAAAATAAATAAATAACAAGGGCAAGTTTTAAAAACGGGTCGAATTTTTTGGCGTAAAGTTAGCCCAGACATTTTTTATTAATTTTTTTTTAAATAATGTGCTACAATGTGCTCCCGATGTGCTACGATGTGCCGTAAATTAAAAAGAAAAAATTCAAAGTTATCGGATTTTATGAACCAAAAACAATTTTTTGATGTGCAGTTAGCCCAGCCATTTTTTTCTTGAATTCTTTTTCAAAAATGTGCTGCAATGTGCTCCGCATGTGCTACAATGTGCCGTTAATTAAAAACAAAAATTTCAAAGTTTTCGGATTTTATGTACCAAAAACAATTTTTTGGTGTGAAGTTAGCCCAGCCATTTTTTAAATTTTTTTTTCAAGGAATGTGCTGCAATTTCATCCGCATGTGTTACGGTACAGGACTGATTGAAATTATATCTTATACAGGGTGATTCACGACCGTTGTGCCAAAAAGCTAGAGCGTGTAGGTTGGGTTGAGACAAGAAAAAAATCGTATGGGAGGGGGGTCTATTCCCTCCGTTTAGACGGGAGAGGCAATTTTCTAAAAACATGACTTAAATTTGAAAAAAAAATTATTAAAAAATAACGGTAGCTTTTACAATGCCATGCTATACCTTTTTGTAAAGCCAAATACTTGTTTTTATTGTTATTTTAAATTAAGTTATTTTATTGAACCGTTTTCCAAATATTAATTTTCAAACTCAAAATTATGAAAAAAAATTAAAAGAAATAATTTTAAGACTAATTTTTTTCAAAATTTTACGTTATTAAGTATTATTTTTGTTCTCTAAATTCAATGCTCCTTTTAGTTTTGAATCCAACACTGAAAATTTTATGGCTCTATGACTTTTTGTTGCCAAGCTATTCAAAAGTAACCGAACCTACTTCTTCACAAAAACACGAAAAAAATGGCTAAATGATACCTTGTGCCATCCCGTAAGGCTAGATTTTCTTGTTTTAGTGAAGAAGTAGGTTCGGTTATTTTTCAATATCTTGGCAACAAAAAGTCATAAAACCAAACGGTTTTCAGTGTTGGATTTAAAATTAATTAAAGCATTGAATTCTGAGAACAAACATAATACCTAATTATGTAAAATTTTGAAAAAAAAATTGTTTTAAAATTATTTTTTTAAATTTTTTTTTTTTCCAAATTTTGAGTTTGAAAATTAATATTTTGAAAACGGTTCAATAGAATAACTTCATTTAAATTACAATAAAATAATAAATTTTTGGCTTAACGAAAAGGTATAGCATGGCATTGTAGGAGTTTCCGTTATTTTTTAATAATTTTTGTTTTCAAATTTAAGTCATGTTTTTAGAAAATTGCCCCTCCCGGCTAAACGGAGGGGAATAGACCCCCCTCCTATACGATCTTTTTCTTGTCTCAACCCAACCTACACGGTCTAGCTTATTGGCACAACGCTCGTGAATCACCCTGTATATCTAAAGGCAAAGATTTTGTGAAGAATAAACGGTTTTAAAAATCCCGCTGCATTTTAAGTGATTGTTAACATTGTTTTGATTCTCTTGCGCTTCCAGTTTTTTGGAAAGAAAAACTTTTGATCTTCCCTACGCATCTATGTGTAGGTATATATTGTGTATAGACCAAAACATTAAGTCAATAAAAAAATATTCTAGTTTTGTATGAGCTATACCTATATGAGTACCTATGAGATGATATTGAATTTCATTCTAAAGCTAAAAAACCACTTCCCAAAAAATTAAAAAAATTGTGTTCCTCTGCAATCACTTCAATTCACCTAGACACAAATAAATAAAATTTCTTAATTAAAATATTACAGAAATTATTTAATTGCCTTGAAATGATAAAGGAAATGGAAACCGTGGTTCAATTCCCGTAATTAATATCAGAACATCAATATCCTTGCAAAGTAGTTCCGTTTACTTTTATCTCTTCGCATTATTAATCGACAAATTCTGCTCTCAATTGCTGTCGTTTGAAATTAGCTCCCAAAATTGTAAATGAATGCAAATAATGTCGATCAGCGCAATATTTCAAAAAATACTGCAATTGCTGATGTCCGGATCCAAAATAACATCTAAAAACTTGAAAAAATTTCCTAGCTAGGAAGCTTCGCAGACAGTAGCTTGCTATTGAATCCCTCCAAGGAGCTGGTGGTCCTATACAAAGCTTAACAGGACGATCTTTTCTCGGGTCCTTCCTATACTTATATGAAGAGAGGTATGGTTTTTGGAAGTAAATTTTAATGCTTCGAAAGAAAAGATTGAAGAGAGTGAAAGGAGGTGCGTGCAGCGCGGGTGGCCAGTGGCCAGCTGCCACCCGCTACTAACTTTTTTTTAGCAAAATAATGTACAACTCAAAAAATATGGGAATCCTACATTATTTCCAATTACCAATGGAAATAAAAATAAAAACGCTTCGACCTTAATACGCAAAACTTGTCTTTATTGACAACAGCGTCAATCCCTTGATCTTGTTTTTTCTTTGTTAGTCCGGTCTTTTATGGACATTCCCGCTTCAAATGGCCGTCTTGGCCCCATTTGAAACTAAATTAAGTCAAAAATAAAGTGCACGACTGGGTCGGACGAACTTACTCTATTGTGTGACAGTATTCTTGGGGTTTGAGATTTTGGAGAAAAAAAGCACTGAAAAAATCATTTGACCTTTTATTAATCACGTAAAAATCACTAATTTCGAGGTTTTTTTTTTTTGAAAAATTGAAGTGAGCCATCTGATATCTTTTATTGTTTTGAATTTTATGAATTCTTTTTTTTTTTCAAAACCGTTGAACAGGATTTTTCAAAAAAATTTAAACTCGAATTTCTAAAACTTTGGAGGTCTAACTGAAAAATAAAATTTAAAAGAAAGTATCCAAAAATTAACCTTTTTTTAAATTCAAAAAAACTTTTTCTGAAAATTTGAAGAAGCAACATTGTTTCGTTTATAAAAGGATTTTCACATAGAAAATTTCATAAAAATCCGTCAAATGGCGTAAATATTATATACTTATACTTAAAGTATTAGTGACCTTTAGTCCAAATGCTTTTCGCCTCAGGTAACACAGTTGGGCTCATCACTTAGATGCTCTTGTATCCTTCTAAGATGCTAAATTTTAGTCGATGATTACACTGTGAATTCCTAAATTTTAGAGGAATTTGTATCTTAAAATATGAAAAAAAATACTGATTTTCTTTATTTTTGTTTATTTTTATGGGGTTGTTTTAGAGTAAATTCAAATTAAAGTGTTAGTGACCTTTTTTAGTCCAAATGGGTTGTGGCTGTTGTATCCTTTTAAGACCCAAAATTTTGGTCGATTTTTACCGACAGTTATTAAAATTTCAGCGGGAAGGCAATGTGAATTCTAATATTTGCGTTGGAATTTGTTTAAATTCATGCACATAAAAAATAGAAATATATCATAGTTGGGAAATAATGATTACTTTTTTTAATTAGTTACAAGCTCCATTACAATTACAAGTAATTAGTAATTGAATGTTTTTCTATTACAATTACATGTAATTGTAATTGAAAAATATCCAATTACAATTAGTTGTAATTGTAATTGAAAAATTTCAATGAACCATTACAAGTAATTGAAAAATGTAATTGATGTTTCAAAGTAATTGAAGAAATCCAAGGTGTTATTACTTTTTAAGTACATAATCAATTACATTTTTTTAATGTATAACTTAATTAAAGCGTTTACCAATAAGAGGAGTTACTTTGAATAGCAGGCTATTCCGGTAGTTGTCATTTTTGAAGCTGTAATTTTTTGACATTTGACAAGTAGAAACTACGCCATTAATAAAAATTAAACTACGCACGCTTCAACAACGCATAGAATTATTAAAATTCACTATAAAAATTGTGAAAATTCGGCAGAGATGGTTCGTCGTCGTGAAGCACCTTGTCGGACATTTCAGAAATTAGTGGGAAAATTTGAGCTGTTGGGATAAGTTAGCGATGTGAAGAATAAAATCCGTGCACGTCGCTCAAGGACAACTGAAAATATTGCTGCTGTAGCCCAAAGTAATGAAGACAACCGGTTTGTCCATTCTTAGTCGTTCTTTGGAATTGGGCATTCCCCAAACGTCATTACAATGTATTTTGCATAAGGACTTGGCTCTTAAGGCTTATAAAGTTCACTTAACACAATACACAAGAACACAAGCCGGTCGATCATCTACAAAGTCGTGTCTGCGCTAATTGGGTCCTTGAAATAAATGATCCGGAATCTCATCGAAAAATCATCTTGACTGATGAGGCCCATTTTTACCTCGGTGGCTACGTCAGCAAAGAAATTGTAGCTTTAGGTGCTCGGAAAACCCAAGATTTATTGTTGAAAAGCCTCTTTATCGTCAAGGACGAGTAACTGTTTGGCGCGACTTATGGTCCGGCTGGGTCATTGGATTATTTATGGCCGAAATAGGATGGTATTCATCTGGACAACGTTTATTTTCAACAAGACGGCGCTACGTGCCACACAAGCAACGAAACTATCGATCTTTAACGGGAACAGTTTCCGGACACTCTTTTGAAGAGGTGATCACAATTTCCCACCGAGATCTTGTGATTTAACAAATTGCTACTTCTTCCTTTTTGACCCCATGAAAGAGAAGGTCTACGTTAACAGCCCAGCGTCTATTCAAGAGCTCAAGAATTTAATTCGTGACGCTATTGAAGGCATACAGCAGCCAACTTGCGATTTAGTGATGGAACAATTCATGAAAAGGATATTGTTGTGTAAGCGTAGCCAGCCGCAGGAGCCGTTTGGCTAATATTGTTTTTCAATATTAAATACATACTTCCTTCATTACATTGCAATAAACATCCGATCATTTTTGTGTAAGATTACTCAAAAATGTAATCATTACAGCTTTTTTGTCCATTACTTTTTTATCAATTACTCTCATGTTATTGAATTACAAGTAATGGATGTTTTCCAATTACAAGTAATTGTAATATAATTTCTTCAGTTACAATTACAAGTAATTGTAATTGATAATATTCCAATTACAATTATAAAGTAATGGTAACTGAGATTATTTGTAATCATTATTTCCCAACTCTGACTAGCAGACCCGGCCACGCGTTGTTGGGGCAAAGGTAGGTATATGTCAAATGGTAAATTATTATTATCGAAAAATCATGAAATCGTTATAGCGGGTATAAAAATGATTGAAATTTGAATTTTCGTAAAGTTGATAAAGCAAAAATCAGCATTATTAATCTAACCTATCAAGTTTGTAACAAATGAGTAAATTACAAAGTTGATACTTAAACATTTAACATTTAATTTTAGAAATGAAGTAGGTAGGGTAAATAATTCTTTATTCTTAACAGAAATATTTATCATTTTGAGTTATAAATATTTTTAATTTAATATTACTTCAATACTAATCGGTGCACAATGTTCTTTGTTAATCTGTCTCAAGCTAACACAAATAGTAGATTCAATGGTTTTCCCACACGCAAGCATGCAACATAAAGTTGCCCATGGGAATAACATTATAATTTATCATCTTCAACCTTCTACCATCTAGAGTCTTCTACCATCTACCACCTTGTTCTATCTACCATCTGCTACAATCAAAAATCTTCTATATCATCTACCATCTCCTGCCATTTTCCATCTTCAAACATCTACCATTAACCACTATCTACCATTTACGATCTTTTACCCAACTACCACCTTCTACTATCAACTATCTTCTACCATCTACATTCTTATATAATCTACCATCTCGTGCTATCTACCAAATTCCATCTTTTACTATCAACTATCTTCTACCATCTTCTACCAACTACCATCTTCTAACATCAACCATCTTCTACCATCTAGCATCTTTTACCTTCTTCCATCTAGAATCTTCTCCCATCTACCATCTTGTTCTATCTAACATCCTCTACCATTTACCATCTTCTAGCATCTACCATCTCCTGTCATCTGCTATATACTGTCTTCTAACATCTACCGTCTTCTAAGATTTACCACCTTCTACCATTTACCATCTCCTACCATCTACCATCTTCTATCGTCTACCATCTCCATCCATCAGCCATATACCATCTTCTTCCATGTACCATCTACCAACTTCCACCTTCTACCATCAACTTTCTTCTACCATCTGCTACCATCTGCTACCATCTACCATCTTCAATTTTCCCCCATCTACCATTTTCTCCCTTCTACCATCTTCTTTCATCTACCATCTTTTACCACCAACCATCTTCTATAATGTACTACCATCTACAATGTTCTATCGTCTACCCTCTTCTACTTTCTACCATCTAGAATATTCTGCCATCTACCATCTTCTACCATCTACCAAGTTCTACCACCAACCATCTTCTACCATTTAATTCTTTAAAAAAGTGTTTCTTAGAAAGCTTTTTGAAGTTTTCACAACAAGTTTTGAATCACGTTTTTAGTTTTAAAAATCTGGGAGTAAACTTTAGCCCAGACTTGAGTTTCACGGAACACATCAACTTTATTGTTAAAAAAGCTAATTAAATGTTGGGATTTGTTAAAAGATGGTCGAAGGAATTTCAAAATCCTTATGTAACCCTAGCTTTATATAACTGTCATGTTCGCCCCCATCTAGAATATGCATCACAAGTATGGTCTCCTTTCTACGGAGTTCATAAGTCTAGGATAGAGGCAGTTCAGCGTAATTTTATTCTATTTGCTTTCAAAGGTCTCTCCTGGGCAGATCCATACAACCTCCCACCATACGAACACCAGATCCAACTTCTACAGATTCAAACTTTGTCACAAAGGCGTATTAACAATGATGTTGTTTTTATTCACCAAATTTTAACGGGATTTTTAAACGCACCCAATCTTCTATCATGTGTAGGTTTTAACTATCGCGGAGGGGCTCATCATCTTCGTTATTTAGAGCTATTACATTGTCCCCAACACCGTTCTAATTATGGCATGAATGAACCTCTTACCCACATGTGCAAACTTTTTAACTCAAATAAAAGTATTGTTGATTATAATATTAGTAAATCCTGTCTAAAAAAAACATTTAAAACCAGTGCACCACGCTCATAGTTTATGTTTTGTATGTTCTCAATGTTTTTGTATCTATTTTGTATAAATGTATTTGTTTATTTATTTTTAATTTTTTGTGCTTGTGTTATGCTATTTGTATATTTTGCTTACTAACAACTAACACCTGCACTAAATCATGTAGCCAGTGAGCACATAATATGTGTTGGCTAATCTCTGATTGTAAGTTAATGCTTGATATAAGCTTCTTACTCTCGAGAACTGATAGTGCAAAAAAAAAAAAAAGAAGTTAAAATTTTTTAGAATACCTACATACATCTTATATATAAAATTCTCCTGTCACAATTTTCGTGGTGCCATGAACAAACGCCATACGAATTAAGGCCATAATGGCGTTAATTCACATTTAAGTGTGTACTAGCACCATATCCAAGATATGGCTTTAATTCACTTTTAAAGGAGAACTATAGCCATAAGTCCAATGTGAACTAATGCCATAAAATGTTTTGATCTCTGGGGTACAGTTAGTACAAGAAAACAACGGACGTTAGGTGGGTGAGGAGATAGACGAGGAGCCAGACGAGGTGGCAGACGAGGAGGCAGACGAGGAGGCAGATGAGGAGGCAGACGAGGAGGCAGACGAGGAGGCGCCTCCTCGTCTGCCTCCTCATCTGCCTCCTCGTCTGCCTCCTCGTCTGCCTCCTCGTCTGCCTCCTCATCTGCCTCCTCGTCTGCCTCCTCGTCTGCCTCCTCATCTGCCTCCTCGTCTGCTCTGCCTCCTCATCTGCCTCCTCGTCTGCCTCCTCGTCTGCCTGCTCATATGCCTCCTCATCTGCCTCCTCGTCTGCCTCCTCGTCTGCCTCCTCGTCTGCCTCCTCGTCTGCCTCCTCATCTGCCTCCTCGTCTGCCTCCTCGTCTGCCTCCTCATCTGCCTCCTCGTCTGCCTCCTCGTCTGCCTCCTCATCTGCCTCCTCGTCTGCCTCCTCGTCTGCCACCTCGTCTGGCTCCTCGTCTGTCTCCTCGTCTGCCTCCTCGTCTGCCTCCTTGTCCATCTCCTCACCCACCTAACGTCCATTTTTCAAAATGAACTAACGCCATACGGCTTAAGTTCTCCTTTTAAGTTGAATTGAGGCCATATCCCGATTATGGCACTAATTCGTACTTAGATGTGAATTAACGCCATTATGGCCTTAATTCGTATGGCGTTTGTTCATGGCACCAATTTTCGTTCCCATACTCCTCCGAAACGGCTTGACCGATTCTCATGAAATTTTGTGAGCATATTGAGTAGGTCTGAGAATCAAACAACATCCATTTTTCATCCCCCTAAATGTTAAGGGTAGTCCACCCCTAAATTTTTTTTTATTTTTTAGACAACATTTTTAGTTTTTATTTTTTTATTATACAACATACAAAAATACATACAATCCTTAATTTTCACCCATCTACGATCAACCCTTATTTTTTAATAGCCATTTTAGTAATTTAATCATTTTTCCTCTCCGGTCGATAACTGATCAATCGTCATTTAATTAGTTATCCCCGCCAGCACGGAGTAGGGATGAGAACGAAGCCGGTCTCCTGTTTTGCGTGCGAAAAAAATACACTAAAAGCTCACTTAGTAAATCTGAAAAGTCATTTTTTTGAAATATAAATCAGTCTTAATTTTATATATGTATGTATGTATATTAATTTTTTGATTTTTGATTTGAAGTCAAATAAACGTTAAATACAAAAACAAAGTATGTGCATACATAAATGTCGATTTTGGTTTATCGTTTTGTATTTTAAATTTGTGAATGCTATAGATTTCATTTATATGAAGTACCACATACGTACATACATACGTATATGTACATATGTATGAAGGTATTCCAAAAATATTTATGTACTTCGAAAAGCTTTTATAAGGAAACACTTTTTGATAGGAAAAGATGGTAGAAGATGGTAGAATATGGTAGATGGTGGGAGATAGAACATGGTAGATGGTAGAAGATGGTATAGACGGTAGAAGATGGAAGACGGAAGAAGATGGTAGACGGTAGAAGATGGTAGATGATAGAAGGTGGTATATGGTGAATGGTAGAAGATAGTAGATGGTGAAATATGGTAGAAGATAGTTAGCAGAAAAAGATTCTAGATGGTAGAAGATTCAAGATGTTAGAAGATGGTTGATGGAAAAAGATGGTTGATGGAAGAAGGTGGTAAATGGTAGAAGATGGTAGAAGATGGTAGAAGACGGTAGATGGTAGATGATAGAAGATGGTTAATTGTAAATGATGGTATATGGGAATAAATGGTAGTAGACGGTAGATGGTAGAAGATGGTAGATGGTGAAAGATGGTAGAAGATGGTAGAAGATAGTTAGTAGTATAAGATGGTAGTTTTTAGAAGATGGTAGATGGTAAAAGGTGGTAGAAGATGGTAGAAGATAATTAGCAGAAAAAGATGGTAGTTGGTCGAAGGTGGTAAATGGTTGACGATGGTAGAAGATGGTAGAAGACGATAATTTTGCATGATAATCAACCCTCAACCTCCCAACCACCACCGCAACGACCCAACCAAACACCCACAATTGTTGATAAAATGGGCTAAAAGAAAAAAAGTTGTATCCGGTTTTAAAACATCTTATTGTTCTTGATAGGTTCAACGTACTTCAATGCTTGAGTGGTGCTTTTTTTAACTAGCTGTTTTAAACAGGTATTTTATTGAATTTGTTTTGAGTATAATACACTCGGGCGTATTTAAAATAAACTATCTATCATCGTTTATATCACCGCGATATCTGCTCGGAAGGGCAGAACAACGTCTGCCGGGACAGCTAGTATACATATACATAAGTATTTACATCTTTTAATTGAAATCTGTAGTGTTCGAAAATATAACATACTAGCCTTACCCGGCGTACGTTGTTACGCCCAAGAAAGAATGAATGAAGTATTTTATTTCGGATTTTTATATTAGGTTGTTAGGTTTTGAATACATTGTCGATAATGGCTTGAATATTGAGCTACATTTGCCAGAAGTTCGGCGGGGATAAAATCTCATTATTGTTGATCACGCCAACTCGAATTTTGCCATTCCCGAATCCCGATAGCCAAAAGTGGTTTTGAGAATGTTTGTGTTGACTTGTCTTACAGCCAATGAACACGCATGTTCGTCGATACCGTTATTTTATCGACTGAAGTCCAATGGCTGACAACTTTTTAGACTTGGTAGTAATTTGCAAAGTAAACTAAAAATTAATTTGTTGCAAACTGCTTCGCCGAATTTTGAGCAAATCCAATTAAATTTATTATGGCTTAAGACTTTACAGTCCAATGGCTGACAATTTTTGAAATTTATTATAATAATTTGACAAAGTGCACTAAAAATGCATTTGTTGCAAGCCATTTCAAACCTTCGTAGGCGTACTCAGAAGATGATAAGAGTTTCATCACAATCTGATCAATCGTTTAAATCGGAGAAAAATATAAGATTTTTATTTTTGTTGGCTTAAACTTTGCAGTCCAATTTGTTGCAACCCTTTTAGTCGATTTTTTACCAAGTGTCCTCAGACAACTTTACCAAAGAAGATATTAAAACCAAACTCACCGAATTTTGACCAAATTTCATACGAATTTTATTTTGTCGGATGGTGTCGCATTGTTCCACTGACGAATAGTGTCCGATAGTGCAGTTGCGTAAGCATAAACTTTGCAGTCTTCTCGCTGATGATATTTCACATTTGTCAATTATTTGACAAAGTGCACTTAAAATGCATTTGTTGTGCCATCTATCGGAATGGTATCGGACTGCTCTATAAACCATCCTTATGACTTTTAAAACAAATTTCTTTCAGCACTCAATGGGGTTGTGTGCATAGTTTTCGAGTTTATCGCGTAAACACACACAAATTTTGAATTTTATATATATAGACTAACTAAACAATAAAACAAAATCGTAATACAGAAACACATACCGATCTTATTTGTGTATGTAACGATATTTTGTACTTCAAAACAAAATACATACAAATAATTGACACTTTTACACTCTTTATTTTTTTTTTATTTTTGCACGCAAGGTAGGTCATCGTAATTCTTCGTTACACCTTCCCTGATTTTCAATAAATATTTCAAGACAAAATTTCCAAAATTGGTCCAGCCATTCTCCTCTTCCTCAAAAGATGCTACCAAAAGATTTATTACCATATTAACAAAATGCACTAAAATTGCTTTCGTAGTACATAGATGTACTGAATTTTGACCGTAGTCATCCTTAGAATATCCTACAAAAAGATTAATTACTTATTTAACAAAATGCACTACAAATGCGCTAAAAATGCATTTGTGTTAAACCGCTTTATAAATTGAGAAATAAACTATCCTATCTTTTAAGTTGGATCAAACTGCACACAGTTTTCAAAAATTGACTAAAATCTGTTCATTATTTTAGGAGTTCATTGCGGACAAACAACGTGACACTCGATTTATATATATTAGATATATATTCTCTTGGTCTAGGCGAAGCTTACGAAGAAGTTTGTTTTTGTGGACTTTATTGAAGTAAATTCAATTCAAAAGATTTTGTGACCTTTCTTTGGTCCAAATTCGTTTCGCCCAGGTTAACACTTAACAGGGCTCAGCATGATGAGCCTGTTAACACACAAAATTTTTTTAACTTATTAAAATAACAGTGTGAAAGTGAATACACTGTGAATTCTAATATTTTTAGCGGAATTTGTTAATTTTAATTTTATGTTACTTATTGTGGGATCCGCTTTTTAAAATTCGATGAGAAAGCAATGATATCAATTTTTTTATAATCCATTTTACCTGTATACGACATCTACATTAACAACATATTTCATATTCTTAAATGTAAAATGGCAGACAGACGAATCGTTGTATAGTGATTGGCTGCGCGATGAACGAGAACGATGATGCATTCCTGAAACTCATATGAAAAAGCAGTAAAAAATATATTTCATTTCTTTTTTCAGTCACGTTCATAGCTCAATAGCTTCAATCAAAAATCTTCGATTGACGGTAGTTTTCATAAAGAAAAATAATCTCCGATTTTCTCTTGCACGTGAACCATTTGTACAACTCCCAAAAGAGAAGTTTTTATGCAAAACTGCAAAAGGCGGGGATGGTGCATTTCGTAGCAAATTTTATATGCACTTCATGTTAGGTCAGTGTACAGTTAAACTTTCATATTTCACAGTCGCAGGCGAAAATGGACATCATTTGTTCAATTCGAATACCATTTTCATATCCAAATTGCCTTACGGTCATGGAATATATAAACAGAGCAAACGCTTTTACATTCTCTGAAATTATCAATTCCTTGGCAATATACAGTATACAGCAGCTCTGAAAATGATTTATTTTACAAAGGCCCATAAAATCTTTTAAATACATATTCTTTTGCGGCGATAGATAGTTTCTGACCCGGATAACTTTCAACATACTATCTGCATTAGCGATAAAGATTATTTTGTTCATCTTATACATAATCATTCATTTTAATAATTCATTATAAGAGATTCGGATTACAAGAAAATCATGACTACACATGAAATCCTGCATCTATAATCCCGAATCTGATCGACTAATTGGATTGACAAATTGTTTAATTGCTTTGCCCTTTGAGACTAACAGATAAAATTATCATACGACCAGAGCGAATTCATGTGTTTAACGGGGAACAATGAAGACTCAAACTATATTACTTGTGTCGACTGTAACTATTCGAGCTGTTTGTGGGGATTCAGATAAGAATTTCAAAGATTCATGTTCAGACAGCCCTATAAAAGAAAAAACTGTGCTTATCAATGGGAGTCTTTGTTATTTATGAGAGGATACACCGCCATTAATGCGGCTCTGCAAACACCAAACAAAAAAACCATCTGCCCCACTTCGAACGCGTACAACTCCCAAGGGTCCGAACAAAATTAAGATTGAATAATGATCGAAGTCCGCTCGCTTTTTTCATTAAAAAATTCCCAACAGGAGGATATGTTATCAAGTTGGAAATAGTGCAGATTGCTAGCCTCTTAAACTGATTAGTACAGAATACAGATACATTCTGAATGGCGGCTTCTTAGCTTCGCCGGAGTTTTTTTTTTCAAAAAATTCTTATAGCTATATAGGTACATATTTTCTCATTAACTACTTCACGGATTTAGATGAAGCTTTGTATGTGGAAATTTAATCTAAATCTTATAAACAAAATAATATCAATTCTAAAAATTTAAAAGAAAAATCTTTCTGAGCTTAAACAAATAACTTCATATTTTTTTTATTTTTGGATAATAACTAACAGGTTTTACAATTTCACATACATACTCAAAATAAATTGTAAATATGTTTTCCAAAAGTTTGACAAACCAGTTTTCGATTATAAATAACTACTATAAGGCAAGTTATACATCCGGTCCGTACATCCAAAACGGCTGAACCGATTCGCTTCAAACTTGGTAAAAAAAAAATAGGAATATCTTTTCGAAAAGTTTTTCATAAAATAAAAATCGTTTTTTGAAAAACGGATTTTTGAAATTTTTTTCCGAAAAAACGTTTCAACTATTGATTTTTAAGTGATTAATAAAATTTCGTATGAATTTTCCCTCCTTTTTTCCAAAATCTCAAGCCCCAAGACCACTGTCATACATAAGACCAAGTTTTTGCAACCCAGTTTTTTTTTTGCATTATCAGATCTCGAAAGTAAGAAGCTTAAGTTAAGCATTAACTTACAATCAGAGATTTTGCCAACACATATACCTGTGATGCATAACGAACAAGACAGTTATATAAAGCTAGAGTTACATAAGGTTAAAACGCGATGCAAAACTTGTTGCGTAATATTATAATCATAATACGTATGTACTGGCTACAAGTTTCTTTGAAAATGTCATTGTCTGACATTTCGCTAGATTTAGATTTAAGCCATTCTGCTGCACCAAAAAACAAGTCTGTCAATATCAGCTTGCAGATCCACACGGTCATTAGCAGAGTTAATAGTTTTAAAAATTTTAATGTCCTCAGCAAACACAAGGATCTCACTAGAATGAATAGGAATACACGATATGACATCATTGATAGCGAGTATAAAAGTATCGGATCAAGATGGCTGCCTTGTGGGACTATCCTGATTTTGCTTTGAAATGATTAGAAACCGAACTTTTGAACTTAACTACAATATGATCTATTTTGGAGTTTGGAGATAAGAATATATCCAGTTAACAAAACCAACTGATGGGAAACCTAAAGCTTTTAGTTTGAAAATAATGATTTCGTGAGAGAGTTGGACAAAGGCTTTTGAAGTCTGTGTAGATACAATCCAACTCATGTCCACTCTCTATTGCCTTTGAGCACTTGTGCATAGGGGTTAGTAAGTTACATGTTCTTGATAACAGATTAGATTTTTGCAGAAAAACGTTACACTACTTGAACTTGTTCAAAAAGTTTTGGAATGGGAGAAAGTTTGGAAATCGGTCTATAGTTCGCGATGTCAGATTTAATACCATTTTGTAAGGACTGCGGAGTAATGATTGATTCCTTCCATACATGAGGAAATTTACCGGACGTTAGGGACAGCTTGAAAATAAATTGAAGCGGAGAAGCTAAGATGGATGATCATTTTTACTTGCGTCGAAAAAAAAAGATTTGAGATAACAATCAAACATGACATTACGATTAGAGGGAAGACGAAAAAAGATGGTCTAAGGGCCCAGTTATAGCGATACGGAAAACCAAACCGAAAAAATTTTCAAATGGAAATTTTTTTATGTTCCGACTCGATTTTTAAGACAAATGCTAAACTGATCGATGGTAATCAATTCAGATAATGTTTTTTGTTCATAATAATTTTAATTGAACAAATACTTTTTGTTAAAATTGTAATTTTTTATTTTTCTTTTAGACGTATAACAGAAAAAATGAATAAATACATTTTTAACAAAAAGTACAAGTTCACTTCAAATTTTTATTTGCAAAATAAATTCTCTAAGTCGGTTGCCATCGATCAGTGTAGCATTTGTGTTTTAAATCTGATTATATTATACCCAATTTTCCATTTGAAAATTTTTTCGGTTTGGTTTTCCGTATCGCTATAACTGACCTCTAACAATGCTGTCCGTCTGTATGTCTGTTTGTCTGTCTGTATGTATGTATGGACACTTACTACAGCCCAAACGGGTGGGCCGAATTGATTCAAACTTGCACGGAAAGAATTCTTAGATCAGATCACGAAAAATAAGCTGCAAATCACGTCAAATGAATCCAGGTTTGTACCTTGGATTGGAAAATAATAAATCTATACTTTCTATTTGCAATTTTAGAAAATTTGCGAAACGAAGATATTGATACTCTATAATCATATTTCAACATCTTCTAGTACACGGTTAGAAATTTTGGGTTAGATATTAATATTTTGAGGGTTACATATATGACAACACCAGAAAAATATTAAAATCTAATAAACTGCAAATATTAAAAGAAGATAAGTAATAAAGCAAATATTAAAAAATAATACTGATGAGATATTAAAAATTAATACTTTTTGTATTAAAAAGTAATATGCCTTTTATTAAATTTTAAATAAAGGTTGTATTAGATATTAATAAAAGTTTATTAGAATTGTTAATATTAAATTATTAAAAGGTAATCAAAAGCGGTATTTAATATTAATACAATTTTATATTAAAAATTAATAAAATGTTGTATTTAAAATAAATGAATTTTTTTATTAAAAATTAATAAAATTTTGTTTAAAAAATTAATAGAATTATATATTTAAAATTAATAAATCTTTATATTAAGAAAAAAATTAAATTTAATACAATTTAATGGATTTGTATTAACATTTGAAAAATATGGAAATTCAGATGAATTTGAAAAATATCGAAAAGAAATACTTTCTGTATTACTTTTTGACTTGGAATACAAAATGTAAGATAATTATGAATAAATCAAATTAAAAACTATACAAACCATTGTCATCGACCCACCAATAGATTAGGAAATAAAATTTTATTAAATTTTAATACGAGGGTATTAAAATGTAATACAGGCGGGTATTATATTTTAATACAAGGGTATTAAAATGTAATACAAGAGGGTTTGTTTTTAATAAAATTGTATTACTTTTTAATACATGGGTATTCGAATGTAATTAAAACGAGTATTACATCTTAATACAGTTAAAATGTAATACAAACGGGTATTACATTTTAATGCAAGGGTATTAAAATGTAATACATGAGGGTTCGTTTTTAATAAAATTGTATTATTTTTTTCAAAATAAGTGTATTAAAATGTAGGAAAACCGGTATTAAATTTTGGTTTTAATTCCAAATGTATTAAATTCTAATCTTTTTGTATTACAAATAGTAACTTTAAGACAAAAATATTAAAATTTAATCCAAAATAAATTAAAAATGAAAAAATTAATCCAAAAATATTAAAATTTAATACAAAATATATTAAAATTAAATGTAATAATTTGAAAATATTAAAGAGTAATATATTGTGTATTGCATACAGTTGTAATACAGGAGCTGTATTACAAAATATCCCAAAATTTTTAACCGTGTATCAATAATTCGATCGAGAGAAGCAAAACATTACCATTCGCAAATCGCAAATTGATCCCAATGAGTACCTATCAATTTTATATTTACTCGTTTGTAAATTGCAAAAGCGAGTCGTAGATTTCAATCTTTTTGTTTTGAATAAAAAATCTGTTTTTGAAAAAACTACTGGTAAAGTCGTAAATTGCAACCCCAATTTGCAATTTGTAACATTATATCGCTTTGGGAGGAAGCAACTTTTATTGAAATGCATCTATTATTATTTATTGAAAAATTTAACTTTTACTTACTTGGTTGATTCTAGGAATCGAACTCGAGACCCTCTGCATACCATGTATCCAAGTCGGATATCAAAATTAATAATAAGAAGGAACCTGAATATGAGTTACATTTTAGGGGTGTTTTGAATTAAGATTATGTTTTATTGGCGAGAAAAATATAGTCGTCTTATTTTGGACGTCTAACCTCTAATGTACAATTTTTTGTGATGATCATTTAAATAAAGGTAAGAAATTGTATATAATGTGCAGTTGAAATTCAACCTTGTACTCCTTATGTACATAATAGAACTACAAAAAAGGCATTATTGGAGACACAAGCGGGGCCAGGGCCTAATGACTTATATTCTGAACGATTCCTGTATGTGCGTTGATATTCTGGTGGAATATCATTTCCCGCTGAATCCGAATGGCTTACTAGGATTTTACATTTCCTCAAAAGAGACAGTACCAAAAAAAAAAAAAGATAATTATTAGTTGGAGGCAGGGATCGAACTCCGGACCTTGGACTTAGCCGTCAGACACACTTGAGTTGATTTTAATACTCAGTGATTGTAAATCACGAAAAAATTTTAGCAAATCCAGATTGGTAAAAAGTATAAATGGAATTATTCCCTTGAAGTAGTAAATTGCGACAAAACGATTGTAATTTACTTTGAAGGGCACAAGCTTGAATTATAACTTTTAATTGTAAATCTCAACTTAGGAATTGTTGTAATTTGAGATGAATTGAAAGTTAAATTGCCAATTGTTCTATCAGTTTCGAATCAAAGCGCCGTGATTTACAAAAAAAACATGTTTTGTAAATTGCAACTGAATATTTCGCAATTGGTGATTTTTCAATTCTTTTTATTTATTTATTTATTTATTTATTTATTTTATTGGTATGCCTGCATTTTAAGATACAATATCTTATAATCTAATACAAGCTTTAAATCGGTAAATGTATCATAGCTCTAGTATATACAATCACAAATGATCTATTTGAATTTGAATTAAGCTTCTCAAGACAAGGAGAGAAAAACTAAAATACTTATTATTTATTAAGTAAACTAAATTATTCATTTTGATTTTACTTATGATCCATATTAGAAAAAAAAATTAGTAAAAACATTAGTAAAAAACATTAGTAAAGAACATTTATCTTCTGCGAATTCTACTGCAAGGAGAGGTGTGTCCTTAGTTCTTTTTTGAAACAATTAAGGGTTCTTATTACCCTGATCCTACGTGGAAGGTTATTCATTAATCGCGTAGCGTTGACAAAAAACTGACGTTCGGAGGTTAAACAGGAAGAACGAAATTGTAATACTTGTTGTGATCTAATTGATGAAGACATTTGTATATTCTGGTAAATAAGTAAGCGGGCTGATGTGTAAGCATAGTCCTAAACAGTAGAATTAGGGTCCTATAGCGTATTAAATTATCAAATGTAATATTATATATAGACTTTGAGAAAGATGAAACCCGATCGAATCTTTTAAGGCCATATACGTACCTGGCTATACTATTATACGCTACATTAAGTTTTCTTCGGCTAACATGATCACAATTACAATAAATCTCACAACCGTGCAAAAGTATAGGTATAATCATTGTTTTGGCTAGCATTAGCCTTGTTTTCAGTGGGGTATAATATTGTACTGGCCACAATCTGCGCAGTACTCCGTATACTTTCCCAATCGCTATGTTTATATGCGTATCCCACGTAAGTGCCCGGTTAAATGTCATTCCCAAATTTTTAGCTGTCTAAACAAATTCAATTGCAACACCATCCAATGTCACTTGAGGGAAATGTGAGGATTCAATAGGTTTTTTTGATATGATAAGACATTTAGACTTGGAGGGATTCAAGAAGAGTCCATTCCTCTTAGCAAATTCAGAGATATTTCCTAAATCAGAGTTAATTCCCAAGACACAATCGTAAACTTGTCCTAAGGAACAACTTTTGTGTAACTGAACATCGTCAGCATACATTTGAACAGTTGATTCAGTAACAGTTTGAGGAAGTTCATTGATGTATAGGGAAAAAAGGAGAGGACCGAGAATCGAACCTTGTGGGACGCCTCTTGTGCTAAGGAGGAAATTAGACAGATTTCCATATAGCGTAACAGCTTGTCTCCTACCTTGAAGATACGAGTTTAAAAGTTGAACTGCCGAATTTGAAAAATTGTACAGACTTGAGAGTTTTCTACAAAGATTAATATGATCAACTGTGTCAAAGGCTTTTGAAAAATCTAAGAGTATCAGAAATGATATATCTCTGTTGTCTAAGGCTACTCTCGTATCTTCAATTAAATTAATTAGAGCTGTAGTGCAACTGTGTTTTTCCCTAAACCCGGACTGCTCAGACGATAGAATATTATTCCTGCGAAGATAAAAATTTATTTGTTTTTGAACGATTTTTTCAAAAACCTTTGACAGGAAAGGGAGTATTGCGATTGGCCTAAAATCTTTACTACCTCGACTTTTTTCAACTGGTATTATTTTAGCTAACTTCCACTGATCAGGAAAAACACTCGTTGTCAGAATGGTGTTAAAGACATGTGTAACATACGGCAAAAGAATGGGCAATATTGACTTTGGAAAAATCGGATTTATTTCATCAATACCCATAGCATTTGACCTGATCGCCAAAAAACTTTCTAGAACGTCAGTGCTTTCAACTCTTGTGAAATAGAAAGCATTTGGATCATCGTTCTGAGAAAGTTGAGGTGAAGTTATTGGAAGATAAGGAAAAGGCAGATCGACAAATTTTTTATTGAGTTCATTTATATTAATATCATCGGGGCACTCCGATTTATTACTCCTTGCTATGCCATACTCACGAAGATTATTCCATAGTCTCCGGCCGCCCAGATTTGGATTCAGTTTCTTGGAAAGCATCGTTATCTTAGCGGATCTGATTTTGCTTACCAGTAAGTTACGTAATGTTTTATAGTTATGTCTAAATTCCTCCAGTCTATAGCGTTTCCAGTTATTGAAAGCGCGATTCCTTAGTAGCATTAACTGACGAATCTCCAGGGTAAACCAAGGTCTTTGATCATTTTTTCGTGTATGCACTCGCAAAGGAACATGTGTGTTAAATAAGGATAAGGTTTGGGAGTTGATGAATTCGATTTGATCAGTAGGGCAGGGCAAACAATAAACGTGGCTCCAATCTACGGAACGTAAGTTATGTTCTAGTGCTTCGTAATTAATATTTTTGAAATCCCTATATTCAAATGTCATATCTTCATACTGTACGTCAAAATCGTAACTCATATAGATAAGGTCATGCTTTGAAAAACCTGGTGCAGAAAGCTGATCTTGAAAAAGAACCTTAGTTAAATCACTCACAAAAAAGACATCTAAAGGAGTGTTTGAGAATTCGGTAAAATGTGTTGCAACAGTAGTATTTAGAGGAAACAAGTTAAAAGTTCTCATGCCCTCAACCAAATTTCTTTCAAGCAAAAGATTGCTATTGAAATCACCACTTATTAAAATCTGAGATGAAAAGGCAGATATTCCTTCCAAGAACTGAAAAAACGGGCCGAGGTTAGTAGATTTATTTGGTCTGTATACTGCTCCAATGAGTAACTTATTTTCACCATATCCTATATCTACAAAAACATACTCAATTGGACTACCGGCTTCAGAAAAATATCTAAGTTTGCAGGGTATGTTATCACGTATGTAAATCGCAACACCACCACCAATCCGACCCTGTCTATCTGAGCGAAAAACCTTATATCCTCCTAATTTACACATAGCATCGCTGTAGGTTTTTTTAAACCATGTTTCGGAAACGCAAATCACATCAACTTTACTACCACCAAAAATAAACCGTGTGGTATATAGAGTTTCTTAGGTATTGTACAGATTGGAAATTGAATTTTTTTTTAGCTCAAAAAATAACGGTACCTGCCGCATATAACTGTTACGTTAAAGCTTATTTTCCCGAAAATGTCTCTAACGATTTTGATTTAAAAAAATCAATGTAGCTTTTTAGGTACGACCAATCATATGGCTGAAAAAAAAGTTTTAAAAAATGTCTAAGAACGCTACTTTCTATAGGACCTTTTTATTTGCTTTCGACTATCTCGAAAACGACTCAACCGATTCTTCCGAAATTTCACACATACATAGGTGTAAGTAGCTCAATCTGTACTGGAACTGCATACCAATATTTAAAAAAAAAAAAAATTTTGTATTTTTAAAAGCATTACAAAAATTAATATTTTGAAAACACCTTATTATTTTTTTTGTTCTAAAAATTATAAATGAATGTATTTGCTTAATACCTATGAACTGGCGTTTTTGAATTTTTTTTGAAAATTTGTTTCAAAAAGTTTTTCAAAAAAAACTTTTTTTCTCAATAACCGCTTAACAGATTCTTATAAATTTATTCTCATAAATTTAAATTTATTAAAGAAATAAAATGGTGATTTTTTTTTCAGCTCAAATTAGTTTAAGTATTTATTTAAGAATTTTGAATAGTTTATTTTTATCAAAATCTCAAGCCCCTAGAACACTGTCACACATTAGAGCAAGTTCATGCGACCCAGTCGTGCATTTTATTTTTTTAATTTTTTTTAATATAATGAGAGGTATACCATCAGGTCCAGAAGAGTAATCATCTTTCAGTAAGGAAAGATAGTGCGAAATTTTATCCATTTAGGAATATCGTTAAAAGTGGCTTGGGAAAATCACGACAATATTGAAAGGAATTTCAATAAAAGACTTGCTGAGGTGCTTTGCTAACGCATTGCATATCTCAGGTGAGCTGGTTAAAGGGGCATCTTTGTAAACAAAGTTGACTGGATACCCATCAGACTTCTTTTTTGAATCAAGCTTCAGCTATATTTCCATTTACTTCACATAATGCTGTGTAAAGCTTTTCAGAAAGTAAAATGTATTCTACAAAAAGTGCACGAAACACATTAAGATCAGAAATTGAGAGATTTTTAATAAAGACTTCTAAGCCTCATTTCGATAATTAGGTAAACATTTAAGTTCTTTTGTGTACCGCAGATGGCTAGAGTTCATATTTTTAGATAACTTAAGAGGAATTGAATTAATCAAGCAGCTATTGAAAATTTAGTAAAATCGAGTAAGTGCCGATCTGCCTCCCTTTGGCAGTGCACGCGTTTGTTAATATCGTCCCCTTCCTCAACAAAAAGTCCCCTCTCGTGTTGTGTTAATAATTTTGTCTACCTTCCCATCGATCTTATAATAACAATTAATTTGTGCAAAAATATAAATAGATGGATAGAAATAGATTAATTCTTTATTTCACTAAACAAATTTTGCAAAAGGTTTTCTTAAGAGTAATGACTTGGCAATCGTGCCGTGCCATCTGCCTGATGTGATATATTTTTTGTATAACAAAACAAAGAAATCTATCGAAAATGTATTGTTTATTAAACAATATTTTATTATATACATATGTACATAATATAAAATTAATGAAATTTTTATTTTATTTTCTTATAAATAAAGTTTAAATGCATTGCTGCGAGCTATTTTCAAAAATATAAATATAAATATACACATGTGTATCTAAATACGCACATAGATCAAACAATTTCAATTAAAATCAGTGCCGGTGAATAAAATAAATTTTTATTTTATTTTCTTATAAATTAAGTTTAAATGCATTGCTGCGAGCTATTTTCAAAAATATAAATATAAATATACACATGTGTATCTAAATACGCACATAGATCAAACAATTTCAATTAAAATCAGTGCCGGTGTCATAAAATCAAGATTCAATAATCGTGCAAGGTGCAACCCACGGACGACGGACCAATAAGATACAGACTACCAACTCACTGTATGGTCTCTCTTTTGGCCTACAAGCTCAAAGTCAGCTGAAATGCCATTTATTTTGAGAGTGTGACGCTCTCCCTTGCTTTTTAAACCCATTTAGCAAACACACCAACAAAATAAATGGCATATACGCAGGGATGGATGCCATCACAAAATGCACAGAGACAGAGATGTACATAGTACATGTATTCACAGACAGGACAAAATATTTCGAGGGTGTTTCAGGCAAGAGGAGTACGAGTTGGCGGTCTGTATTGGTCTGTGGACTGTGGTGCAGGTGCAACCCAACAAAATCAGTAAAAAAAACCCAAGAGTGCAGTTCACCCGTATAGATACTTTTAAAAAAACTGCAATCACCCATAACCAAATACAAAAACAAAGCATCAAAAATAGTTCAACATTCAACACAAGAGCGATGAATCCCTTCCTAGACCACCCATCTCATCATCTTCACAGTTAATTTAGCTTATAGGCATATATGCTCAGCAAAATATTGAATTTAGATTTTTCGTATAAGTTGGTTTTGTTTTTAATGTTTTTTTTTTTTATAATGCAGCATTCGGCGCAGGGAAACTGGTCCCGAAGTCAAAAGTCCCGAATTCGACTTTCGGGGCTAATGACCCATTATGGTGAGTCATAAGTCCCTAATATTAATTTGGGACTTTTGACACACCATGATGGGTTATAAATCCCGAAAACTGAATTCGGGACTTCTGACCCACCAGGTAATTTTAACGGCATCAGAAAGTAATCGTACTAGATTTAACATCTGCTGCAGCAGTAACACTTAGCGCCGGAGTAAATGTCAAAAAAAGTAGCTCACTAAGCAGCATTCACGAATACAATGGTGTTGCACTGAACTCAAACAAAAATCGTGTCCACCATTTCGTTTGTTGTTGTTTTCCATTGCAGCATGTTCGTGAAGTTCAAATTCAGTCGACTTCAACTTCAGCTACTTTCTGTGCTGCAGCTGCTACTTTACATTGTAGCCGTGCAATACGATTAACGAACATTTAAATTTGACATGCTACGTACTACAGCTGCAGCTTCACCATTGTGCGCAACTAATTACGACGAACAGATGATGGTTCACTCTTTGTTTATATACAAGACCGCACTACGTGGAACTGCACTACAATAATTGAAATGGACGTATTCTTTGTATGAAATCATATGAAATAAGTCACACTACACTACATTTGAGCTGCATTTTAGTGACAGTAAACGGTTGGTATAGTCTACCGAACTATTGCAGAGCCGTTTGCAGTACCAAAGAAAGGGATTTTTCCTACATTTGCGACTCTCTTTTACTCTTATACTCTTACTTCTTTTTTTGCTCATCTTTTAATTTTGCGCCCTGCTGAAGGGCACCGAATTAGTTCATCATTTTCAAAACTTGAAGAGCTTTTTTTTTCTTTCGTTTCTTTCTTCATCTTCCAATTTTGCGCCCCCATGACCCATGAGGGGCGACGAATTTGTTTAAAGGGCGACGAAAGTGGTTCATTACATATTTCATAGTGGAACAGGAAATAAATAAACATAGCATCATTTCCAAATTTTTTGTTGACTCTCTTTTCCTTGTTCACCTTTGAATTTTGCGCCCTGCAGAAGGGCAGCGAATTTGTTTATCATTTTCAAAAGTTGAAGACCTCTTCTCTTCATCTTCCAATTTTGCGCCCCCATGAGGGGCTACGATTTCGTTTAAAGGGCGACGAAAGTGGTTCATTACATATTTCTTTCATATTTGGAACAAGAAATAAATAAACATTGCATTACTCTGGCGCCCTGATGTTCAAATGTTGAATAATTACTCTTTTTTTTTGCTCTCCTATATTTCTTCATCTTCCATTTGGCGCCCCCAAGGCCAGGCGCCCGGGGCAAGTGTCCCCCTTTGCCCCCCCCCGCCCTATATCCGGCGCTGGTGGTAGCGCTGCTTGGAACCCGTTTATTTGAAAATGCCACTGTCTGACATTTCGCTGGATTCAGGCTTAAACAATTCTTACTACACCAGATAGCAAATCTGTCGATGTCGGCTTGCAATTCTACGCGGTCATTAGCTGAGTGGATAAGTTTGAAAATGTTCATATCATCAGCGAAAACAAGGATCTCACTAGAATGAATGCACGAAGTTACGTCATTGAAAGCGAGTGTAAACAGTAACGGACCAAGATGGCTGGGTGGGAATCCTGATTTTGATGGGAAAGGGTTAGAAAACGAATTTCTGAACTTAACTATGTATAATTTGTTTTGGAGATATGAGTATACCCAATTAACAAATCCTACAGGGAAACCTAGAGCTTTCAATTTGAAAATAATGACTTTACGAGTATGTAAGAGTTGGTCAAAAGCTTTTGAGAAATCTATGTAGATACAATCCAGCTCATGTCCACTCTCTAAAGCCCTCGAGCACTTGTTAATAAAGGTTAATAAGTTTGTGACAGTAGAACTTCTTCAGCTTCTGCATGAAGCCGTGTTGTTGACGGCAGATTAATTGTTTGCAGAAAAACGTTATACTATCACAAACTACTTGTTCGAAAAGCTTTGGAATAGAAGATAGTTTAGAAATCGGTCTGTAGTTCATGGTATCGGACTTATTACCCATTTTGTAGACGGGTGTAATTAATGAATCTTTATATACTCAAGGAAATTTACCGGCATTGAGGGATAGCTTGAAAAGAAATTGCAATGGCGAATCTAAAACGGAGGAACTTATTCTTAATATTATTGGAGGAATTCCATCAGGACCGGGAGAGTATTCATCTTTTAGCAATGAGAGAACATGCAAAACTTTATCATTATCAATTTGGATGTTGTTAAAAGTGGCTTGGGGGAAATCACGGGAGTAATCAAAGAAATCTTCGTCTATATTGACAGGATTTTCAATAAAAGACTTACTGAAATGCTTTGCAAACGCATTGCATATCTCATATGAGTTCACTGGATACCCATCGGACTTCTTCTTTAAATTTACAAACTTCCAAAATCACTTTGGATTGATCTTCAACGAAATTTCCAATTTAATTCACATATGCTGTATATAGGTTTCTGTAAAGTAAATTAAACTCTTCAAAAAGTGAGAGGAACACATTTTGACCAGAAATTGAAAGACTTTTATTGTAAGACTTCTAAGCCTTATGCCGTTTGTTGCGTAGAGATTTAAGCTCTTTAGTGTACCACCTATGACTGGAGTTGATATTTTTAGATATCTTAAAATGAATTGAATTTATCAAGCAGCTGTTGAAAATTTCGTAGAATTGAGTTACTGCGTCGTCAATGTAAGAGCAAACATGATTATTCGAGATATTAGAAGCACTCAAATTGTCGTAAGGTAATTAAAAGTCAGCTTTACGGAAATCAAGTGAATAAGAAAAGTCTTCAGCATTACTGTTATTAAGTAAATTGCTGCTCATATCAAACAATTTATCCAATTGAGGATGGTAGGAGTCTATGTTAGAAATGGCAGTTATAGATTCTACCACTACCGTACTAACAGCGTCAGAAGAAAAGAGTAAATCGAGAATACGATTTCTAAAATTATTAATACAGCTCACTTGCTGTAAGTCAGTAGAGATTATGTTGTCTAAAAGAAGAAGTTCCTGTTGCGAAGAAGTTAAGGAAGCTTCTAAACAAGACTCGTCTTCTGAAGGGGTCCAAGTAATGTTAGGTAAATTGAAGTCACCCAACAGTAAAATATTGCTTTTGACTGGCAATATGAATCATATGATCAAGAATTAACGATAGCTCAGCAAAAACTGACGTAGAACCTTTTTTGAGGAGAATGTGTTTTGCAGTCAAATCATGTGGCAGGTACCATTAGTTCAAGAGCTATAATGCTAAGGAGTAGATTGTATAATATTTTATCGAGCACCTAAATTTGTTTTAGCTTTTAGGTACGATTTAAAATTTGTCTCTTCATTTTGCTTCACTTGCTAGAAAGAAGTATGGGAACAACAGTTAACAAAATTTTGAAGAGATTTTTTACCTTGTTTTTTGACATTCGTATGTAAAAGTAGGTATAACTGGTTGGAACCGTAGACAATTTTTTTTTATAATTTTTTTTAAACACTTTTAAAGTGTGAAAAAATTAAGTTTCTACGCCACTGACAAACATAGTACAATCCTTCTTTACATAATCACTAGCGTTTTTCAAACCTTTCCTGTTCGATTAGACAGCCTTGGAGAGCTTCAATAGTCATAGATGAAAATAACATAAAGTTAATTCAGCTAGGTGGATCTCTCGTTCGTTTAGCTTACAAAAAAGTCCAACTTTATGAAACGGGCTTTTCATTAAATGGACATATTTTTCTGGTTATATACATATACACAAGCTAACGAGGTTTGACGAAGGGCGGTGGAATTCACTTGGCAGTTGATGATGTGTACGAAAATCCGAACAGATTGTTATAATTGAGTTTTCCCCCAAATATTCACGTAGGCATCAATGGTTTCTAGTTCTTCATTCTGCTTACTACGCCAAGCAATAGTCAAGAAGGGTGAGTGACTTTTAATCCATACAAGCAGAGAGTCCTTGTAATTTGTGAGGGATGCAAAATTATTACAACACCGAGAGGATGAGGAAATAAATGTGGTACTCTGTACCTTTGCTTAACAGTTTATGTTGAACCTCATGACTATACCACTAAGATCATCTATTTTTCCTCATTAATATTGTAATGTAATAAATAGTCGTTGTGCTGGTCATTTTATTGGGATGTCAACTCTGGTTGTTGACGGGCAACCGCAACCCTTGTCAAGTTTCAACACATCTTTAATGATAGCTCATTTGAAATGTATGACGTTCAATGACTTATCTATCGTTCAAATTGCAGTTAATTTTTCGTTTTACATAATAACTCATCAATAACGATTAGGAAGCCAAGTGTGCAATATCAGTTATTATTTATGTGTAGATACGCACTTTCTCTATATATTTCAGGAACAATATAAGGCATCATAGATATACATATTTAAGACTTTCTCAAAATTTGATTATGTATAATGGATATCAGTTATCAGTACCGGAGCGTATATGTACCTGAAAAAGAAAGTAGTAAATTATATAATCACCATGTAGCTGGTTTTATAGCGCAAAACTGCTACAGTATCAATTATTTATAAGTCATACATATCAAAAATTAATTGTTCAAAAAGTAACTATTGACGGAGCTGGAATACTTAGAAAACCGATGTCTACAAAAACGAAAATCACATAGAAAATCCAAAATCAAGAAAACCTAATGCCTAAAACCAAGAAAACACAAAAAATTCTGACCCAAACAAAATCATAAAAACTCCAAACCTAGAAAACACAACAACTTATGCGCTCGAAATCATAAAATCAATTAATTTGAATCTCGCTTTTTATAAAAAACAATATTTGCTATATATAATATTTATATAAAACGGCATAAGAATATACACTGGTCAAAATCTCAGCAAGCATGTGAGATGTGAGATTGTGTGCGAAATTGAAATAGGTATACCTACGTTGAATGCTTGAAAAAATATAAAAATGTTTTGATTTTGCATCAATCACGGTGCACCACAGTCTTCCATACTTGATGAAATTTTTACCAGTGTATATGCCACTTAAAATCATAAAAACTCAAAATCTAGAAAACACAACAACTTATGCGCTGTTTAGAATACATTATAATTTACGTGCTGCCGACTGTAAAATTAAGTCTGACTGACAACCTTTTAAATAAGAAATAAACAGAAAGGCTATATTTTTTGAATATATAGTTACATAAATATGTACAATGTACATATGTACATATATAGTTTCAAAATGTATGCATATAATGATTTTTAATATCGTATGCATGTTCCCGACATACGTTCAAATAATGGCTCTTGAGGCCAATATTTTTGTTTATAACCTAGGGTGACCCCAAAAATCGAAAGCGTGTGCGTTGGGTTGCGACAAGAAAAACAGTGTTATGGGAGGGGGGTATATTTCCCCCCGTTTAGGCGGGAGGGACAATTTTATAAGGAAATCAGTTTTATTGGAAAAAAATTATTTAAAAATAACGGTGACTCCTATAATGCCATTCTATACTTTTTTGTAAAGCCAAAAATCTATCCTTTTATTTTTTATGGACCCTTTTTTGAAATATTAACTTTCAAATGCAAAACCTTGAAAAAAGTATATAAAAAGTTAACTTTCAAACTATGTATTGTGTTTAAAAATTTTACGCTATTAAGTACTAATTTTTTTTATAAAAACTCAATGCTCCTATCAATTGTCAGTCGAAAACTGAAAACGGGATGCTAATATGTCTCCTAATTTTTGAGAAAGTATAAAATAACGACATTCACATTGTCTTGTTCGGGAAACAATATTGTAAAGGATTATTTATCAAAAGCTTGCAAACCTGCAGTTCCAGGGCCTTATGATAATGAATTTTCCTCTGGTGGAAGAGATTTTTGCTCTGGGAATATTTCGATAATGCCTGTCACTTTAATATGTATGTTGTTCCATAAAATCATCAATTTTAGCGATTAATTCTACTGAACCTAAATAATTGCCATTGTGGCGTGAACCAACAATTAACTTTGGTGGGGGCAAGCACCCCCATTTCTTCAGCTTAAGTCAAGCTACAAGATCACAAGCTAAACCACGGACAGCGAAACTGAGAAACTGTCTTTGAATGCTTTCAATTCTTGAGATATGGACACGTTGAAATGGAGACCAAACTGGGAAGCATATTCAAGTAATGGTCTAGCGAAGGTTATATATAAGAAGCGGGTTACATAAGGATTGGATGAAAAGAAGAGGGCCTAAGTGACTACCTTGTGGGACACCGGAAGTGGCAATAAATGAGTGCATTCCTGAAACGCACCCTGTAGGAACGTTGGTTAAGGTAATAGGCCATGTTACGGAGATAGGTTGCAAACTAAGAGCTGCTAATTTAAAGAGTATGGGACGATGAGAAATGTTGCCAAAGGCCTTTCTGAAATCAGTGGTAATTACATCAACTTCCATTCCTGATGCAAGTGCAGAGAGGGGAAAAGACAAAAATTCAATAAGATTGCTGATCGTGGATTTATACTTGAGAAATCCATGTTGCCTGGGGGATATTTATGACCTGCAGGCTGCAGCGGAAGCTGATAACTTCGTAAATGAGACTTTCGAACATTTTTTGAATATAAGAAAGTTTTGCAATGGGACAATAATTTTTAACATCATTCTTATGGCCTTTTTTTGTGGATCAGTGTTTTCATCACTAACCCTTAAAAACTAGTCCTCGTTCTGCGAAATACATAAATACTACAACAATTCGCTTTAAAAATAGCCGCCAATATGTTCGCTCAGATTAAATTTGGCCCACAATTTGAATATCAACAAGCTCTTTCTGGTTTTTGAGGTTTAGCAGTAAAATTCAAGCTTATCAATGCTGAGTGTTTCCTTCATGTTTTGTCAACAAATTGTGCACATTCTTCCAGTAATCTAATCCATCTTTCGTAAACATCGAAGATAAACTATTTAAATCAGTCAATTTGCAAACAAAACAGAAAATAATTTGTCCTTTGCTTTCCGAATAACACAACCAATCTCTGACGTGAGTTTGAGTCGTCAGTTTATGTTTTTGGGATAAAATCGACTTTTGGCAGAAGTGTTTCTTTTTTCTTTTTCGTACACTTTCCTTGAAGACATGAAATAACTGTTGTCCTTCGCTGCTTCCTTTTGAAATGATATCATATCATACTATCATACTTCATACTAATATTATATTTTAAAAGTTCTTTCAATTATAGAAAGCTACATTATCTGTGAATAACAAAGGCTATACATTTTTGTAGTATAGCCTATTGTATATTAATATTTTTAATAAATATTTTAATGTTTTTTTTCAAAAATAAAAACTTTTTCATTAATCATTAACTTTTTTCAAAAATGATAAGTAGTTATACGATAAATGCAGAATACCTTTGTATTGGGGTATTTAATTTTTTTTTTTTTGGAAAATGGTCTCCAAAAAATACTTTCTTTCTAAGAAACCACCCCACAGATTTTGATAATTTTACTACCATACATTGAAATTCATACAAAGAATAGTCACGACCAATGTCTTATTAGAGAAAAATCATGCGATCCAGTAGTGGACTTTATTTTTAAAAATTAATACTAGTATGGCAATTGGCGATCCCTTAGACACTGTATTTGACGCCTGCGAATCCGCGGGTAAAAGCTATTAATCTTTATAAAAGTAACTCGGCCATTCCCCAATATAGTTGAAGTACATTTTACTTTCGTTTTGTTTTCGGTTTAGAAATGCTATGAAATTAGAATCATGTAATCATTGTACGTAGAACATTTAGTACAATCATCAAGAAGTTTTGCTGATTAGCTGCGGAACGGCAAAACAAGGCAATAACTCATTTCAGATTATTGGTGAAGAAGGAAGGGAGTAAATAACATGTATATTTGATTGGCCTTGCTATTGGTGACTCTCTTACACATTTACCCCCTCAGCAGAGTTCTTAAGCGGTAAAACAAGACAATACTAAAAATTCCAAAACTATATTACTACAAATTCTAGATACAATAATGTAAATATACGCTTTCAACTGCTTTTTGACTTTAACATGGCGGCTGTAGATCGAAAGGAAGACAAAGGTTTTTAATACATACAGTTTGTTTTTTCCTTTTCATCTTTTGCTTTACGCTTTGTAACGGGTGATTTTTTAGCTGGTTTGGTTTTGGCAACACTGGTTTTGACAGCTGACGTGTGTTTAGTACCTTGTGTCACTGTCAAACAGCTCCAGTTTGGTTTGCAATTTAACCATGGATCGTCTTACAAATGAACAACGCTTGCAAATTATTGAATTTTACTATCAAAATTCGTGCTCGGTTCGAAATGTTCAAATTGTTCAAATTGTGTTCAGCGATGAGGCTCATTTTTGGTTGAATGGGTACGTAAATAAGCAAAATTGCCGCATTTGGAGTGAAGATCAGCCAGAAGCATTACAACAGCTACCAATGCATCCCGAAAAAGCCACTGTTTGGTGCGGTTTATGGGCCGGCGGCATTATTGGGCCATATTTCTTCAAAGATGATGCGAATCGCAGCGTTACTGTCAATGGTGAACGCTACCGAGCGATGATAACAAACTTTTTTTTGCCCGAAATGGAAGTTCTTGACTTGCATGATATGTGGTTTCAACAAGACGGTGCCACATGCCACACAGCACGCGAAACAATGGCGCAATTGCGAGGCAAGTTTGGTGAACACTTAATTTCACGTTTCGGGCCGGTCAATTGGCCGCCTAGATCGTGCGATTTGACACCATTAGACTATTTTTTGTGGGGTTATGTCAAGGCTAATGTCTATTGGGACAAGCCCGCTTCGATTGACGCACTGGAAGCCAACATCCATGCATTCATTCGTGAGATACCGGCCGATATGTGTGAAAGAGTATGCCAAAATTGGACTCAGCGGATGGGCTACCTGAGACGCAGCCGCGGTCAACATTTGCATGAAATTATCTTTAAACATTAAATTGCAAGGTTCAAACTATCGATTCAAATAAATATTTCATTCATTTTTTTTTTTTTTTTTTTTTTTTTTTTTTTTTTTTAAGTTCTAAGCCTCTTAAAAAATCACCCTATACTTCCTGAAACGTAGCGTAGGCTCGATAATCTTGATCTACTGCTCATAATCGTATTTGATGAAACGATTTTTAAAATAAATGTTGCGAATTATCAGAATCGAACTTAGACGCAGCAGGCAAGATCGCTGCTTACGCTCGTATTTTGCAAACCACGTGAACTCTTAAAAATAATTAAAGTACACACAAAATATTTCAAAATATTCTAGATATAAGAAGATCTTTGAAAGAAACTAGTGTTAATAAAATCATTGAATACTTTTATCGACCAAAACCAATCACAAAGTTATTTTTTACCATTTTCTATTTATTTTCAATAGTATGCACGTGAGTACGCCAATATTTTAATACATAATATCAAATTATATGAATTAAATTTATTAAAAATAAAAAAAAATAATGTTTACTTTACGACATCTTTAATAAAAACAGAAATGGCGCTTATTATCTTCGTTGGTCTTGTAAAAATCAAATGAATGACCCGCGATACCCACCCTTATACCCCCGTTAAAAAATAACATAAATATTTTTCCTGCAATGGTTGGATGTCAGACCAAATAATTTAAAAAAACAATTTAATTTATAAGTATGTAGTTATTTTATAAGGTTGGCTACAGTTCGGAGTTTGTGAAAAGTAATAATAATCACCTACTTATTTTAACTTAGAAAAATATCTTATCTTCTGCGCAGTTATTCTCGTTAAATATGTTGTTCTTCTCCAGTAGCGTAGCGAGGGGGGAAGCATGGGGCACAGGCTCCGTGCGGCACTTTACTATTAAGTGGCATTTTGCAAGCCCTGTAACTGTAACCCAATAGTTACGCCACTGCTAACAATTAACTAACTAACTATTATTTAATGTGTTTTTCATATAGAAAGAGTAGCAAAAACTTTTCAATTGTCCAGTAAGATTTTCTTCATAAAATCAATAAGATTTCTCTATGAAAATATCATATAGTTAGTAAAGTAGCTCAATAAGGTTATCTTATTGATTTTATGTATAGGTACTACGTTTTCGCTCGGTGTGCACTAAATGATGTAGCCATTAACATTTGTCTTATGTTAAAGAAAAAAAAATTGCTGAAGTGTCATTGTTAGGATTTGTTGGGGTTTTTAATAAACCATTTAGGAATGATACGTTGTTTGATTTTGTTAAACTGTGAAACGACTACTTTAAATATTTCTTTGTATATTAAGGAAATAATTAAATAATTCTCCTTCATCCCTCAAAATTGGTGAAAAGTCCATTGCATTCGTTCTTGCTGCTCAAATCGATAACTTGTTATTTCTTGGTTTGATTTTTAATAAAGACTTTGAATTGTCTCAACTCATATCATGGAGGTGAGTTGGAAATAGTAACAAATCGTAACTATTTGACAATTCAACGTGAGTGTAATAACGCTGTTAATACGTCATATAGTTACAAATCGTAACTAATTTGGATTAAAGAAACGCTTTTTTATTGACTATTGTTAACAATAATTAAAGTTGACTATGGTTGGAAAAAGAACGTACGAAATATGTGTTGGCTAAATCTCTGATTGTATATCCATATATTTGTGTTAAATACAACCTTTTTTAATTAATATGCCATACAACTATCAGGGAATTAAACCAACAGAAAAGCTCATGAATTCTGTTTAAAGCCACTGTGGAAAATATTCTTCTTTTCGTAATATAGGTTGATTTTTGGACATAATAACAAATTCTCTTATTCGTTCATTTACTATTCGGTTCTTATAGAGCAAGGGCCTGTGAAGACCAGACCTACGTTATTTTATAAAACCTGATAGTTTGCTGTTGAATGTCTCTATGCCGATATGTACGATGCCGGACTATTAAGTTTGGATAACGATTGCTTTTAAAGTTAACAGGTAGCAAAAGTGCATAAAATTGCTCCTCAAATAGTTATGTTTAAGTATAAAGCTCAGTTTTTATATATTATGTACGTGGGTATCAAGCTCAGTTGAGAAGTTAACTTCCGAACATGTACTCATTTCTACAAACACCTCATCGAACAATTCACTCAACAACACATTATAACGAAAAAGATTATATGACCAACAACGAGATAGAAAAACAGCATCAAACGGAATGAATTGAGATCAGTTAATTCAATAAAACACTCAAAACACATGACTATCAACGGGACAAAAAAACTGGAGAAAAATAGGAAGAAAGGCAACGAGTATTAGCGGTTTGACAAGCAAATGAACGAGTTGCCGCAATCGAACATTCGTTAAATAAAAAAATACTCGAAAACTTAAAGTTGAAATAATATTAAAGAACGAATTTAATTTATAAATGGTTTTTCTTTAATTTTAAACGTTAAAGCGCTACGTGTATTTTATTAAGAACAACATTATAAACCACCTCGTCCATTGTCAGACACTTGATACAATTGAAACCGCCTTTAAGACAGCTTGAAGCATAATTGATTAATTTTGTACTTACGTCATGTTAACGTTTTCAAAATTAACGTAATTAAGGAACTACTATTTTTGCTGTCGAAATTCAATGTTTTTATTAGTTTTCATTCAAAAGCAGAAAACCGGATGCTTAAATTTCCTATTCTTTTTGAACAAATTAAAATTATCGAAAAGCATTTTCTTCAAAGAATTTTTCTTATTTGACTGGACTTTTTGGTTACTAAATGAATTATAACATTTTTAAATTAATTTAATTAAAATAACTTCTTAACCTATTTTTAATTGAAAATTTTTATTCAAAAACTTCGATGTAATCCCCATTTAGTAACAATTTCCAATCCGCGGTTTAATTTGTTAAAAAGATCTTATTTTCACTTTGTAAAAATGTTTTAAAGATCTTATTTCCACTTTGTACAAATAATTTTTCATGCTGCCCACGCATACAAATCTGGTGATCTACTCGTAGGTGGCCATTTTTCCGAACCAACGGCCACTATAATGAGCATTAAGCCAGTTTCTGTACTATCGAATTTCCAGTGTGTTGGAACTCCAGCTTGCTAGTAGATTAAATTGTCTGCTATATAGCCAAGAGAACGTAGTCGAGCAAATCGAGTAAAAGGTCTTGTAGGAACTGCAGATATGTGTTTCAAAGCGGAATTGAAAAACCGTTGTCCATTTACTGTTTGACCAACAATACCAAGCCATTGGTATTGGAAATAATGTCGAATTCTCTTAATTTGTGAGTTCGACTTTATTTTCGCAAAAAAAGTAACTAAATGGAAATAATGTCGCTTGGCAAGCTTCGTAGATAGTATGCTATTGAATCGCTCCAAGGAGCTGGTAGTCCTATGCTTCTGCTATTTTTTCGAATGCGACATTATTTCCCTTCCCATCGACCTTATTTCCACTTCGTTATGGTAATAATGTCGTCCATAGAAAAAGGTGTAATTCGACATTATTTCCGATTAAAAATGGAAGTAAAGCCCCTTCGACCTTATTGCGCACGACTTTATTGCACGAAACCTTTGGTTTCTTGTTGTCTGGATTGGTGTTGATCCAATGATGCGAATTGTGGAAATAAGTAACTGCGTCTCTTAGTCCAGTCGACAGGTACTTTTATGTGGAAAAAGGTCAAAAGTAAATGAAACTTGGCGGTTTTGTTCAAGGATAGTAACCTAACATTTTGCTAATTTTTTGACCTCGATGGCCCTGTGCTAAAAGAGGGAGGGGAGGAAAACTGGAAATTTTTCGACGTTTCTCCGGTTTTCCCTCAAAAACTTTTGTTTCTTACTTCCTATGTCAAAAACATTTTCTAATTTTTTGTAGAGCATACAATTTCTACAATGTTGTTAATACAATTATCTTTGTATGTCAATTTGCTACCAAGATATGGCGCTTCAAAAAACAGGTAATTTTTCAAAATTCGCCAAAAAATGCCAAAAAATAAAGAATTTGGTCTTATTTATTCGGAAATACCCAAATAATCATGGTTTTTTTTTTTTGTTATTATGGTTCCTCGTTAAAATCACCAACACCAACAATTGAGGTTTTCCCTCAATAACTTTTTTTCTTAAGTCTTACTGCAAAAGCTAACTCTACATTTGTAGAACGTTAAATTGTATGTCAATTCTTTACGAAGGAATGGGAAAAGAAGAGGTGGGTGGAACTGTACATTTTTTGACCTTGCTCCAGTTTTTCCTCCATAACTTTTTTTCCTTACGTCTTACGAAAAAAAACTTGATTTTTTGTAGAACGTTAAATTTAATACAATTTCAGTGGTTCAAAAATTGTTGTATGTCAATTCTTTACGAAGAAATGGAAAAAGAAGAGGACGGAGGTGGAAGTGCAAAATGTTCGACCTTGCTCCGGTTTTTCCTTAATAACTTTTTTCTTTACTTCCTACAGGAAAAACACTTTCCATTTGTTTGTAGAATGTTAAATTTCCTACAATTTGTACGGTAAAAAAAATTTTTGTATGTCAATTTTTTTTGCCAAAAAATGGAAAAAGATGAGGAGGATGGGACTGCAAAATGTATGACATTGCTCCGGTTTTTCCTCAATAACTTTTTTTCCTTATGTCCTACGGAAAAAATTCGTAACGAAAACATGGTGTTTCGAAAAACAGCAATGTCGAGAAAAGCAGTGTGTTGGGTGTCTCCTTTTGAGTCTAGACTGAAAATTGTAGAAGGGCAAAAAACAATATTTGTTTCTAAACTTCACCCTCTGACGAATTCTCTAGATATTAAAAACTATATCAAAAATAAACTTGGAAATTATTCAGCGAAATTACTCCAAATACTCGTCATTTAAAATAAAAGCAACAGATTCATTGTTTCATCTTTTAAATTCGTTGTCTTTTTGGCCTAATGGTATCGTTATGCACGAGTATGAAAACAGGTTTTCAAAAAACCAAAACAAGAATTTTCCACTACATCTGACAATGCGAAATCTCCGCCGAAGCAGCTACATCAACTATACTAATATATTGTCAGAATGTCAACGGATTAAGGACTAAAAAAAACAAGGTTTACAAAAATATAAATAATATTCCTCATGATGTTATTGTACTAACGGAAACATTGTTGAATTCATCTTTTACTGATACTGAGTTGTTTAACAATACGTGACTCAGGACCACGGACCATTAAGATACAGACCGCCAACTCACTGTATGGTTTCTCTTTTTGCCTACAAGCTAAAAATCAGCTGATATGCCATTTATTTTGAGAGTGTGACGCTCTCCCTTGCTTTTAAAACCCATTTAGCAAACCCACCTAAAAAATAAATGGCATACGCAGGTATAGTTGAGATTACAAAATGCACAGAGAGAGATGTACACGTATTCACAGACAGGAAAAAAATATTTCGATGGTGTTTCAGGCAAGAGGAGTACGAGTTGGCGGTCTGTATATTGGTCCGTGCTCAGGACCTCTCTTATGTGTGCACTTGTTTTTTTTTTTTTTTTTTTTTTTTTAAACGGCACACGCGCTCAAGGGGTTTGTTATAGCCCTTTTAATGATAAGTCACCGCGCGAGCGATAGGAAGTTAGGGAGGGAGAGAAAGGAGGTGTCGATGAACATTGATCTTGAATGTTTCTTAAGATCAACATTGTACTTTTGTAACTGATATATAGTAGAAGAAAATAAATTAATTGAAATTGAAAAAAAAAATTGAAAAATGGCAAGGAAAAATTGTGCAAGGCAATTCATTCCACATTCGTGTTGTACGGCTAAAGAAAGAATCTCTATATTTCACGGTACGTCCGAAATTGGGCTCAAGTGTAAACTGATGAGCGTTCCTAGCAAGACGAGTATTATGGGGGAAATGTTTAAGGGGTGGAACGCAACTGGCTACCTCGAGTGAGCATTTTTTGTAAAAGAATCTGTAAAATAAGGAAAGACATGAAACATTTCGACGATGTTCAAGGGATGGAAATATTTCCATAATGCTTCTCTCTCCTATCAATTTTAACGCTTTTTTCTGAACTCTGTCGAGCAGGTGAAGAAAAGTTTGAGAAGCACATGCCCAGAGATGGGAGTTATACTCGAGTTTAGGGCGTATAAACGCTTTGTAAATTGTAGCCAGATCAGAAGGGGTGAAAAACTTCTTGCATCTATTAAGAAAGCCTAAGCATCTTGCAGCATTCTTGGCAATCTCAAGTATATGATCATTCCAACGAAGATTGTCACTGATACACATACCGAGTACTGATAGCTTTTCGGCCTCCTCGATACAAGTATTGGGGTATGTTTAGCTTCAACGACAAAAGACAGCATTGAGTTTTCGACGCATTAAACTCCACACGATTTCTAGTACCCCAATTCACAATGCTGTTTAAATCGGAGTTTAATGAGCTTATCATACGATTTCGTTGTAATAACACGTCCGAAGGCGAAGGCCATGAATTATCAAACGTTTATGAAAAGCTGAGGGTTGAGTCGTCAGCAAAACAATTTAATGGATTAGAAGTCACAGACAAGAGATCATTTATAAAAATGAGAAAGAGAGTCGGAGACAGAACGGAGCCCTGGGGCACACCAGCATTTATTTTGTGGAGATCAGACTTGAAACCGTCTAATACAACTTGTATTGATCGGCCCAGAAGATAGCTTCTAATCCAACGAATAAGAGTATCATCGATACCAAATGCACGCATTTTCGATAAAAGAGCTTCATGCCAAACTCTATCAAATGCCTTTGAAATATCAAGCGCAATAATCTTGCTTTCGCCAAAGCGATACACAGATTTGTTCCACTGTTCGGTGAGATATGCCATCAGATCAATAAAGGAACGATTGCTGCGAAAGCCGTATTGACGGTCATTTAAAAGCTCCCGATCTTCGAGATATTTCTTGAGCTGACGATTTATCAGCGTTTCCATGACCTTGGAAAGAAGGGACGTAAGTGCAATCGGTCGGTAGGAGGAGGGGGAGGAGGAGTCACCTTTTTTTGGGACGGGCTGGACAAATGCTGTTTTCCATCTACTAGGAAAGATTCCTGAACGATAGGAGCGTCTGAAGAGCTGACAATTGGTTTATCGTCGACGATGAGCGTTGGAACTGATGATGACGTTGAGTTCTTGACGTTTTTTACAAATGACTAGAAGTTTTTACTGCCTTTGGGACATTACAGAATTTTTTGCCGACTTCTGGTCATGTAAAAATTTACTTTTTTGTATAACGGAGTTGCACGAGTTCCTAATTTGTTTGTGTTTCTTCCGATTTTCCTCAGTTGGGTTGGCTTTGTAGGATCGGAAGCTTACTTCTTTCAACCTGATAGCTTCTTTACACTCTTCGGAAAACCAAGACTTTTCTTTTGGTTTGATACATTTTGTTCTGTGAGGGACAAAAGTTCTCATTCCAAGAAAAATCACTTCTGTAATCATTTCAGCACTGGCATCAAGGAACAAGTCAAGAGTATGGGCGGAATGCCCATCAACATATGGTATACGAGTAGGTTCATCGACAAGCTGGGTAAGATGGTTATACTCAGCAAAGATCTCGGTATACCTTCCTTCGAGTGTTGTCTGGCCAGAAGAGCGGAGCCAGCTTGAATTATGTACATTGAAGTCGCCCGTAATCACGACTTCAGTGTGAGGACAATGGGAAACAATTCGGGAAATTGAATCTGACAAAACATCTAACTCATCACAAGTAGACATGCTGTCAAGATTCGGACTCCTGTAAAGAAAACAGTAATGAATGATATGATTGCGGACAGTGAATTTGAGCCACAGGAAATTAAAGTTCGTATTAGAACAATGCCCATATTGGGGAAGGCTCTGGCAAGCAATATCATTCCTAACATAAACGACAAGACCATGGTGGGAAAAAAGTAATGGCACTAAGTTCTATCCAAACAAACAAAATTCTGATAAATCAGTATTCTGTCCAACATGGGTTTCACTTAATGCCAAAACAGCTGGCCTGTATTGCACAGTATGGGCGTACACAGAAAAGAAATTCTTTCTTAGCCCACGAACATTTGAATATACAACACAAAAATCACTTACCATTTTGAAAAACTAAACACAAAAAATTCATTTTTGACGAAACTAATTTCAGCCGTGCAGTATAGGCCCATATTAATTCCAATTATAAACAAACTGTCCTAGGTGTTATGCCCATAAAACAATTTGCAAACGGGAATTAATATAGACAAAAAAACACGAATGAAATATACATCAAATGCTGCTCACCTATCCAATGCAAAATGATTTTTTGCAGTCCTCACTTGAATTGTTGTGCTTAAAAATAAAAATGTCATCTTGTTACGTTTATGTGGTTGCTACTTATATTCCACCCAGCTCCAAAAGCGAAGTTTATGAAAACTTTTGCATTTCCTTGGAAACGGTATTTGAGAAGATTGATCCAAATGACGAAGTTATTGTAATTGGGGACTTCAAGCTTTCCAATCTGGAATGGAGTAGATCTACCTCTAATGACATCTATCTGCCTGCAAACGCCTCGAATATCAACGAATTTTGTGTTATAGACGGAATGGCTTCTTTAGCCTTGAATCAGCTGAATGGAGTCAAAAACCAAAATGGAAGAGTATTATATCTAGTTTACCTCTCTAGTCTCTAATGTACTGAATGCTGATGCTGCTGTTATCACATGTGATTCAAAACTTATTGAAGAGGATCGGCATCATCTTGCCTTTACTATTTCATTAAACTTATGTACTTCTTATATTCTAAACGTTTTTAAAAATCAACTTGAATTTGACTTAAAAAAATGTAATTTTAATCAGCTTTTTAACCTACTTATTCAAACAAATTGGGATACCTTATTTTTAAATTTGAGTTTAGATGCTAAGATTTTGCTTTTTAGGGATCTTTGTTTGATTGCTTCTTAGAAACCATCCCATTGCGAAAAATTAGAAACTTAAATAACAACCCGCCGTGATTTGATTTGCATAGTACAAACTATAAAAAACAAAAGAAATAAGGCGTGGTTGAAATTTAACCTATCAAAGACTGATGAGTCGTATAGAATTTATTAGGAACTGCAAATCGACTTTATGACCTATTCAAATTATGAATTTATTTTGAAACCTATGAAAGTGAACTTAAAATTAACCCGAAATTTTTTTGGAAATACGTAAATAATAAGCGAAAAAGTGACGGGTACCCGACAAATATGAACTATCGAAATTCTTCAAGTCATTGTCCAGAAACAAACCAAAAGTTAATTAAATTGATATACAAAACAGAAAAATATATAAAAAGTGCATCAAACGAAAGCGCTAAGTCTTAGCGTGCAAAAATAATCAAAAAATGCGGAGTACTGAGGGGAATCTTATATTTCACATACAAAATGACAATGTTGTTCAACCCAGGGATCAAATACAAACAATTTGTCGCACCCAGTAAAATTGCATAGCAACTTGAAGAAAACAACATTATCGCGATCCGATCGAACAACCCGGATACAATTAATTTGTTGGTTCGTCTCGAAGAAAGAACATCAGCAATAAACATTATATGTGCATCAAAGTTTCTAGGGGAAGCAGGTGTATCCATCCATCGGGACTACCCCTTACCGATCCGACAAAAAAAAAATCAAAACTACTCGAAGTCAGAAAGTCAATAAAGACCAGAAATCCAAGTATTGCAGCTTTTCTTGGAGACTTGTGGTGAACAGGAAAAGTTTTACTTGGAGTTTTAGTCAAGGATTGAAATGCGGCAATTTTGATGGAAATTCAATGTTAGAGCAAATCTATATATATAAAAATGAATTGGTGTCTGTTTGTACGCGCCTAACTCGGCTGAATATCATCTGATTTGCATGCAGATTTTTTTGTTGGGTTTGTATTAAACCAGGTAAACGAATAGCGTAGCCGAATTTTTCAAATTTTGAACGGTAATTTTTAAAAATCGTCAAAACACAAAATTGCGGAACAAATATCGACAGATTATGAATTTGTTCTTTGTACAAGCATAACTTGGCTAAATATTATCCGATTTGCATGAGGAGTTTTTTGTTGCATTTGTTTTCAACCAGGTAAACACACAACGGAGCCGGTTTTTTTTTTTTTTTTTCAATTGCAAAAACAAACGAGTTTCTTCTCTACCTGTGCAAGTGACCCGTTCGCCAGAGCTGCTCTACTCGGAAATGCCTCGCTATTGTATTTGGAATGCGCCGTACAAAAAATTTCAACTTCGAAAACAAGGGCAAGCTGTTGCCGGATATGCGGATGTGTATTAAACTGATGCGCTTGGTCGTATCTATGCTGTTCATCCAAAAAATGAGGACTGCTTCTATCTGCAATTGCTTCTGGTCAATGTGCCTGGTCAAACTTCGTACGAGAACCTGCGGACTGTTGATGGTGTGCTGTGTGCCACATTAAGAGAAGCCTGTCAGCGGATGAATTTGTTTGCCAACGACAATCATTGGGACGCAACACTTTCTCACAAAACGTTTCTCCTTTCGTTGATTTTTACTTCAATTCGGTCAAGATCCGACATAGCGCTTGCGATTGCCTCTTCTCGAATAGCGGCCACGTTGTTAGAAGGTGGTTGCACAGCACATTCAGCGTTAAAATTGCCACTGAATATCTGCAGTTGAATGACGCACCAACATGCAATATTTCAAGAAATTCTGCTATGGCACAAGTGTTGAAAACTTTCAAAATTATCATCTGGGATGAATGCTCTTGATCGAACAATGAAAGATCTACGGAACAATATGAGACGCTTTTGAGGAGCAATGACATTGCAATCTGAACCAACCAAAACTATGCAATGGAACTAAGTTGACAGTAAAGAAACTCATGAACAACGTCATCCAAGCGACAATAATCAAAGGCAAGTTCAAAGGCGAAGAAGTTCTGATTCCAAGAATTCCTTTGATACCAACCGACTTGCCATTCGAGTTTAAGCGGATTCAGTTTCCCGTTGAACCCGCATTCGCCATGACAATTAACAAATTGCAAGGCCAATCGTTGCAAGTGTGTGGCCTTAATCTTGAATTCCCTTGCTTTTCACATGGACAACTGTACGTGGCGTGTTCGCGTGTCGGAAAGCTCGACTTTCGAAAGGGACATTTAGTCAAGAAATTCTGCTATGGCACAAGTGTTGAAGACTTTCAAAATTATCATCTGGGATGAATGCACAATTTCACACAAGAGAGCATTGGAGGCTCTTGATTGAACAATGAAAGATCTACGGAACAATATGAGACGCTTTGGAGGAGCAATGATATTGCTAGCCGGTGATTTCCGTCAAATCTTACCGTACGAGAACCTGCGGGCTGTTGATGGTGTGCTGTGTGCCACATTTAGAGAAGCCTGTCAGTGGATGAATTTGCTTGCCATCATCATCTCGACATGTTTTCCATCGAACCCCCTCATATTGTGGGACAAATACAAGGACAACATGGCTGACGATATTTTGCATTGAGTTCGAAGAACAACATCAAATCCCGAACTTCAAATGAACGATGAGATCCGCAACGAGGCGCTGATATTGATCGAAGACATGTGTATGCTCATGTGCAGCAACCTGTTGAGCGAGAATTCGATCGAGACGCTTTGATAGAAACAGTTCGCACTGTCCCACTGCTCAATCCCGAGCAAAAGAACGTGGACGACTCATTGATGAAGGCGGTTGACGACGGTAACGATGGCATATTCTTCCTGGATGCACCTGGTGGAACTGGCAAAACGTTTCTCCTTTCGTTGATTTTGGCTTCAATTCGGTCAAGATCCGTAATCGCGTTTGCGGTTGCCTCTTCTCGAATAGCGGCCACGTTGTTGGAAGCTGGTTGCACAGCACATTCAGCGTTAAAATTGCCACTGAATCTGCAGTTCAATAACGAACCAACATGCAATATTTCAAGAAATTCTGCTATGGCACAAGTGTTAAAAACTTTCGAAATTATCATCTGGGATGAATGCACAATGGCACACAAGCGAGCATTGGAGGCTCTTTATCGAACAATGAAAGATTTACGGAACGATATGAGACGCTTTGGAGGAGCAATGATATTGCTAGCCGGTGATTTCCGTCAAATTTTACCAGTAATCCCGCGATTAACGCCTGCAGATGAACTCAACGCTTGCCTAAAATTATCGTATTTCTGGCAATAAGTAAAGAAGCTGCAGTTGACGACGAACATGCGAGTTGCATTGCAGAACGATACATCGGCCGCTGATTTTGCAAAAAAAACAATTGGCACTTGGAAATAGTCAAATTACCGTTGATACTGCAACTGGCCTGATTTCGTTCCCGCTAAATTGTGAATTCACATCATAGAAGGAAGAGCTCATCAGCAAAGTGTTCCCTTACATCGGTCACAATTATTTGAACCACGATTGGCTCAGTGAACGCGCGATATTAGCTGCGAAAAATAAGGACGTCGATGATTTGAATTTCATCATTCAAAAAATCGCAGCTCCACTTCATTCGTTTAAATCGGTGGATCGCGTAACAAATAATGATGAAGCAACAAACTATCCAATTGAATTTTTGAATTCGTTGGATATTCCCGGTCTACCACCGCACAATTTGCAACTCAAAGTCGGCTCTGTCATCATAATGCTGCGAAATCTGAAACAACCAACATTATGCAATGGAACTAGGTTGACAGTGAAGAAACTCATGAACAACGTCATCCAAGCAACAATAATCAAAGGGAAGTTCAAAGGCGAAGAAGTTCTCATTCCAAGAATTCCTATGCTACAGAACGACTTGCCGTTCGAGTTTAAGCGGATTCAGTTCCCCGTTCGACCCGCATTCGCCATGACAATTAACAAATCGCAAGGCCAATCGTTACAAGTGTGTGGCCTTAATCTTGAATTCCCTTGCTTTTCACATGGACAACTGTACGTGGCGTGTTTGCGTGTCGGAAAGCCATCTACATTGTTTGTTTATGCACCGGACAACAAAACAAACAACGTTGTTTATCACAAAGCGTTGCAGTGACCTAATCATTTTTGTTTAAATAAAAGTAATTTTAATCAATTTAATATCAATTGTTTATTTTATTCTAAAAAGAGGCTCGACTTTCGAAAGGACATTTAATCAATTTAAGGCGGAACGAAGTTCGCCGGGTCAGCTAGTAATTAATAAAAACAACACAAATCATCTGGCTGTCAATGAATCAGCTGCTCAACAAAAAACCTACAAAGCAAAGGCAACGACATCAAGGAGTGATGCACAAGCATTATCATATAGCATAGTCACAAACCATTCACAAATGATGAAAAATAGTGCTGCCACTTCTTCGCAACAATTGTAGGAAATTTCCGTCTGCCCAAATTTAGTTTTATTTTAAGTAATAAGTTGGTTAAAAATGTAAAATACAATATTTTAAGTTATAATGTAAGTGGTTTGCATGGTAAACTTTTATTTTCCGAATTCTTTAAATATGTAAATAAGTTTGAATTGTTCTGTTTATTTGAAACTCACCTATTAGAAGGAAAAGAAAAAATTATGAAAAATATTTCGAAAATTATGTACTATGTTGGATATCGGGGCTCAGAAACAGCAATAGAGGTCGCGCAAGCGGTGGATGCCTTTTTGGATATAGAAAAAGCATAACAGACATTAAAATAGAATTTCAGGATGCATTGGGGTACTATATCTTCAACATTCAGGCTCCGTTCTCTCCAAGTTCTAAGTACCATATTATCCCAGTTTCCCAGTTTATTTTAATGGATCACAAGGACCGCAATGGGGCGTCGAATTGCTAAGACTTAAAGATATAATAAACAATCTTCAACAACAAACAAATATACTACTTACGGGTGATTTTAACGCAAGGACATGTACGCAGCTGGTGGTTCAATCGAACGACGAAGAACATTCACAACAACTTCGCAAATCAAAGGATATGGTAATGGACAGAAAGGGTGGCCAAACTGGACTTGTGCAGCGAATACGGCCTAAGGATTCTAAATGGATGTACTGAAGGCGATACCAATAGCGAATACACATTCGTGGGTGCACAAGGAAGCTCAGTAATTGATCTTAGTCTAAGCGGAGGAGAATGGAACCAATTAATCAAATACTTCGAAGTATAGCCACAAAACTTCTCAGATCATTTACCAATTGTTACTTCTTTTGAACTTAATACCCAAGGAATGCGAAGCGATGAGACAACAATAAATTTGTTACCAAGATTTAAATGGAATCACAACCAGAAAGAAAACTATCAAGCAAATCTTAGTTCACAGATAGATGCAGCGACCAGGAATTGTATATAGATGATATTACTCAGATTATCAAAAGAGCCATTCCCATAACACCACAAAGACTTAATAAACAAAATTATAAACAACCCTGGTTTGATTTTGAATGTGAAAAACAAAGAAGGAAATCCTTTTCGTTGCTAGGTCTCTTTCGAAAATACGACGAGGAAAATTACAAACGAATGTTACAAGCTAAACGTGAATATAAGAACACATGCCAAAAGAAGAAGATAGATTTTCAGAGTGCCTTAGAAGCTGAAATATCTCAATATAGAGACTCAAGAACTTTATGGAAACTACTCAACAAGAAAAACGTAAACAAGTTTAAAATTGGAATAAACATCAACTGTGGGCAGTTAGAACAACACTTTAGAAAAATAATGAACACACGTAATGTCATACACCAACCCCGTTTTCAATATGCAGTGCCTGATTCAAAAAGTGATATCTTAGATAGTCACATAACTGAAGAAGAGGTTTGGCGCTGGTTACTTAAAAGTAAAGACCGTAAAGCACCAGGGACGGACGGGATACCAATTGAGTATTATAAATATGCAAATAGCGATCTTTTAAAAATTATTACTGAGCAATTCAATTGAATCTTTACAACTGGAGACATCCCGATAAGCTTCCAACAGAGTGTGATTTTTCCAATTCTGAAAAAGGGGGACCCAAACCAGGCAGAAAACTACAGGGGCATTTCATTTCTAAACTCTTCTTTGAAAATATTAATGGGAGTACTGGCAAAGCGTTTTCAAGTTTGGACCTCGCAAAATAACCTTCTGAGCGGATTTCAGGCAGGGTTTCGCGAGGATTACTCAACAATTGATCAAATCTACAAAGGGCAGAAGCTCACATTTTTATAAACTGTATAATATTGGCCTATCAAGAAAGCTTGGAAAACTGATAGAAAAACTTTACGAAAAAACATATTCAGCTGTTTGGGACGGTTATCAAGGTTATCAACTATCGGACTTCTTTGAAACTGTTGTAGGTGTAAAGCAAGGATGCAACCTCAGTCCTCAAGCATTTGTAATGTTTATCGACGATATAACAGAATAACTTTGTGGCGGTGCCAGAATCGGTGGAACTCTTATAAAAATTCTATTGTATGCAGATGATTTGGTTCTATTTGCAGATACACCAGAAAACTTACAAAGAATGATAAATCAGCTGCAAAAATACTGCGAAGAATGGAGGCTAAAGGTAAACATATCAAAGTCCAAAACAATGGTTTTCAGGAAAGGAGGGGGAAGATATGCAAGGAACGAAAAATTGTCATATGATGGACAGGAAATAGAAACAGTGTAAATGTATAAATATCTAGGTATAAATATTTGCAGTAACATGCACATGGAACATCATTTGAAGGAGAAGCTTACATCTGCTAAGTCAGCCATAAGTGCTGCGTGGAAAAATTGTCTGGAAGAACATAATATATCGATGAAAATCAAATACCAAATATTCCAGGCTTTTTTTAGATCGATAATGATGTATGAGCTCATAGACGGAGAGCTGGCTACATAAAGAAAGTGATTATCAGATACACGATTAATTTCTTTTGTAAAATGATTGTGCGGGATAGGTGAGCATAAATGTTCGAGTCTGGCAGCGTTATCGGGGGGCGTTTGGCGGGGGTGGGGGTTAAAAGTTGGCATTTTTTAGTGAACAATTTATTATAAGATACACGGATAAAAATTACGAAAATGGCTTCAACTAACCCTAAAGAAAAGTGAAAAATGGTGGGCAGACAATTCGCGGGGGGCTAAGGTGCTGGCAGACGGCTTCAAAGTAGCGTAAAATTATGGAAAAATGTATTATAAGGTACATGCAAATTGACTCACGGTATGATATATTTAGGTATTTAGGAACCCAAAATGTGAAATGGCAGACAAAATAGTGGGGGCTATCGGCTATCACCGTGGCAGATAGCTTTAAAAATAGTGCGTTCAAACCTGCGCGACCGAATAATCTCATTTTTCTCGCTTATGGCTCATTTGATTTTTATGAAATTTTAGACATAAAAGCTTCTAAATAGTTCTGATAATACGACATACATTTTTTTCAAAAAATTAGTTTTTGGAATTTAGAAAAAAAATAATTTTTTTTTCTTTGAAAATTCAATATCTCAAACACAGGTCGGTGAATTTGACTGAATATTTAAATAAAGAAAGAAAAATATATGTTCTCATCGCTAATACATTTTTTCAAAATGGAAGTTTGCATAAACATATCAAAAATATTTTTTTTATTTTATTTTTTTTTTTATTTATTTTTTCGTGTTTTTGTGGGATAAGTAGGTTCGGTTATTTTTGAATACCTTGGCAAGAAAAAGTCGTTTTCAGTGTTGGATTCAAGATTAATGGAAGCGTTGAATTCTGAGAACAAAAATTATACTTAATTACGTAAAAATTTGAAAAAAATTAGTTTTAAAATTATTTTTTCAAATTTTTTTTCAAAATTTTGAGTTTGAAAATTTATATTTTTTAAACTATTCGTTAAAACAATTTAATTTAAAAACAAAATAAAAGGAGAAGTTTTTGGCTTTCCAAAAAGGTATAACACGGTGTTGTAAACGAACCCGTTGATTTTAAATATTTTTTTTTACAAAATAAGTCAATTTTTCAGAAAATTGCCCCTCCCGGCTAAACGGAAGGGAATAGACCCCCCTCCCATACGATTTTTTTCTTGTCTCAACTTAAGCTACACGCTCTAGCTTTTTGGCACAACGCTGGTGAATCACCCTGTATATATGTATATTTGACATGTTAATAAATAAGCTTTAACATGATTTTCAAAAATTTAAGCGCTACTCAGCTTCGGTATATTGTTGATCATCGCTGCTGCCGTCACAAACCAAGTCTTCTGCCTCTGAGTCGATATCAGCATCATCGTCTAAAACAAAAACAAACATTTGAATTTCACATTTTATATTACAAACTAAACTGTATAATATATCTTAAAAAAATTTACCTTCAATTTCCTCTTCATCAATGACGTTTTTAACAGTGCTTGGCAACTGCGGCCCATCAAACCACTTGAATAAATACTCCTCATCGACTACTAAATAGCCGCAATCATCTGGTTTGGAAGAAGTTAATACTTTTTTGTGGGCATTTTTCCACAAAGTAGCAATATATTTTATCCTCAACAAATGTTGCTGGAGTTCTCTTTGGCAAGGTGGTAAGGACGAAGCATCAAAATTGTTTAGTTTTTTCCTTTAAGTTATGAACTTTGTATGTTTTCAAAAACAGTGCAAATCGAGCACCGTTTACAAAATCTAAAGATTTTAAACCAAACATACTACAGATACATTTCTCGGCTGCGCGCCTCAATATCCGCAGACAAAATATCCTGGTCAAAATATCCGCGACAAAATATCCGCGGACAAAATATCCTCGGACAAAATATCCGAGTCAAAATATCCGCGACGCATAATATTACGGTGTATAAGCAATGACCTATGTAAGGGGGGGCATGCTGCCCCCCTGCAACCCCCCTGCTTGGACACACTATAGGACTTGGGATAGGTGCGAGGTTGGGTGTATGCGGATATTTTGCCCGCGGATATTTTGTCCGCGGATATTTTGTCCGCGGATATTTTGTCGCGGATATTTTGACCCGGATATTTTGTCCGCGGAGGCATGTCACCCATTTCTCAAGTACGGGAAAAACAATATCTGAATTGCAATTGGTTGGTCGTCTTTGCTTGGGTCCCGAAATCGAGTACAAACGGTTAGAACAAGAGCCGTCTCGATTTAATCTTTCGTAGTCTTTTATAGAAGGTCACCAATACCTATCAAAAAATAGATGTATTTCGTTTGCTCTGTAGTTAGTCGCCATCTGAAAATTTTTTTTTTGAAACATTTCCAAACGTTTTTGAAAAAAAAAATCTTTTATACAATGTATAAGAAAGAATCCGTCGATTAAGCAGAAGTCAGAGTATGTTGGGGCTTTACTTTGAACTTCTTTTTCTAAGGATTTTAATAAAGCAGATTTATTTGTTTTAAAGATCGATCCATCCAAGTGACAAAAAGACATTGGAAGTTGGAACAGGCGTTAAGGGAAATGTGAGAAGTTTTTCTATGTTTGTATTTTCATTCATGGAAATCGCCAACATTCGGCCGAACAAATCCCGCTGTAATCGCACTTCTTGCACTTTATTGTTAACTCTCACAATTTTTTTCCGTTGAAGCTATACAATTATTCAAAGTTCATAACTTAAATGAACCATTCCACAGGAAAAAACTAAATAATTTTGATGCTTCGTCCTTACCACCTTGCCAAAGAGAACTCCAGCAACATTTGTTGAGGACAAAATATATTGCTACTTTGTGGAAAAATGCCCACAAAAAAGTATTAACTTCTTCAAAACCAGATGATTGCGGCTATTTAGTAGTCGATGAGAAGTATTTATTCAAGTGGTTTGATGGGCCGCAGTTGCCAAGCACAGTTAAAGACGTCATTGATGAAGAGGAAATTGAATGTAATTTTTTTTAAGTTATATTATACAGTTAAGTTTGTAATATAAAATGTGAAATTCAACTGTTTGTTTTTTTTTAAGATGCTGATATCGACTCAGAGGCAGAAGACTTGGTTTGTGACGGCAGCAGCGATGATCAACAATTATGATACCGAAAAATACTCAACCGAAACGATATCTACAGTTTTCAAGGCCAGGGGAGAAATGATGGACTTAAACTTTATACCACCCAGAGAAGATTTACCAATAGTGTGCTCTCTGTGCAATTTGCAAGAGAGAGAAAACATTTATCACTTCCCGGGAAAGTGTCCAATACTATGCGACTTTAGACTTAATATGTTCTTCGGGAAGCGGGTCCTTGATGAATTAGAGATGAGGATGATTTTAAACGGCACCGATTGGAATAAACTGCACAACTATTGCCTAAAAGCATCAATTTTTAGAACAGCGATAATGGAAGAATCTTTTTAAACACATATTTTATAAAATTCGTCAAACTCGGGCAGACAGCTTCAAGCCATGTCTTAAAGTAAATGTAAGAAACTTTTTGTAAACTAAATGTAAACAATAAAATTAATCTATCTAAATCTAAAAATCTAAATCTAATATGTTTGCTGATTATTTAAAAAGTGCCTTTGAAGACCTTCCTTCATTAATCACTTTTTCTCCTATTACTTCTAATACTTAACAATACACACACCTTAGTTCCATAAGTTTTGCGATTTCTGAAGCTTGTATACGCGATAATATTTGAAAACTTGATGAATGTTTTAGTCCTGGCCCAGATTGGGTTCCGTCTTTTATGTTAAAGAAATGTATATCTTATTTGTGTTATCCCCTATTTATTCTTTTCAACGAATCACTTAAATGTTTCGACTTTCCTTCTATTGGGAAATATTCATTTCTAATACCAATCCATAAAGAAGGTCCTAAGAATTTAATAACAAACTATCGTCCTATTGCGAAACTATCTGCTATTCCTAAATTGTTTGAGTCTATAGTCTGTGACGTACTTGCATTTAATTGTTCTTCTGTAATTTGTGAAAACCAACACGGTTTTGTTAAGAAAAAATCAACAGTCACTAATTTAGTGCCATTCTCCACTTGTTGTTTAGATGCGTTTGAAAAACACTCTGAAATAGATTGCATATTTACTGATTTTAGCAAAGCTTTTGACAAATTGAGTGATGAAATACTTTTAAATATACGAAAGAGAATTGGACTTAATGATCGTTTTGTTTTGTGGATAGCTTCATACCTTAGAGATAGATACCACAGCGTTGTATTTAGGAATAACCGTTCATGTCAATTCAAAGTTAATCCTGGAGTTCCTCAAGGAAGTCATCTTGGTCCTTTGTTGTTCGTTTTATGTATTAATGATCTCCCTTCTATTTTACAACATTCAATGACATTAATCTATGCTGATGACGTAAAAATATTTCGAGCTATTGACACCATCGAATATTGTAAACTACTGCAAGACGATTTAAACAGATTTTGGGTATGGTGCAATGATAATCGTTTGTTTTTAAATATTGACAAGTGTAAGACTATGTGTCTTACTCGCAAACGTAATGTATTTATTTATGACTATCTGTTGAATTCGTCAAATTTGTGTAGATTGTCTAGTATTTCTGATCTTGGAATCATATTTTACTCTAAATTATCTTTCATTGATCACTTTAATTTTATAATAAAAAAAAAAGCAAACAAAACACTTGTTTTCGTCAAAAGATTTTCCCGTGAGTTTCATGACCCATATGTTGTTAAAATTTTATATGTGTCTTTTATAAGGCCAATCCTTGAATACAGATGTGTAGTATGGGCACCATACTATTTTGTTCACATAAACAGAATAGAAAGTATTCAACGAAGATTTCTAAGATTTTCAAATTCGTTTTCTTCCCTGGTCAGATAGATTAATATTACCCCTACACACTCAAAGACTTCAACTTATAAACCTCCCATCTCTTTCTCTTCATAGGGAGTATTTGCAGTTCTGTTTTATAACTGGAATAATTAATGGATCTATTTCTTCTCCATTAGTTCTGTGTCGGTTAAATTTCATTGAGAGTCGGACTAGCTTATGAAGAAATTTGCCTCTTTACCCAGATCAAACTACGGCAGTAACAGCGCATTTAATCAATTGATACACATTTTTAATAGATTCTCTTATCTTATTTTCTCCACAAACGACAACCTTAAATCCGAAAGCTTTAAATATAATTTCTTTTTCCAAAGTCTATGAAAATATTTATTAAATAACTAGCTGACCCGGCGAACTTCGTTCCACCTTAAATTGTCTAAATGTCCCTTTCGAAAGTAGAGCCTCTCTTAAGAAAGAATTAAAATTACTTTTATTCAAAAAGAAATGATTAGGTCACTGCAACGCTTTGTGATAAACAACGTTGTTTGTTTTTTTGTCCGGTGCAAAAACAAATAATGCAGATTGCTTTCCGACACGCGAACACGCCACGTACAGTTGTCCATGTAAAAAGCAAGGGAATTCAAGATTAAGGCCACACACTTGCAACGATTGGCCTTGCGATTTGTTATTGTCATGGCGAATGCGGGTAGAACGGGAAACTGAATCCGCTTAAACTCGAATGGCAAGTCGGTTGGTATCAAAGGAATTCTTGGAATGAGAACTTCCTTGCCTTTGAACTTGCCTTTGATTATTGTCGCTTGGAAGACGTTGTTCATGAGTTTCTTCACTGTCACCTTAATTCCATTGCATAGTTTTGGTTGGTTCAGATTGCGCAGCATTATGATGACAGAGCCGACTTTGAGTTGCAAATTGTGTGGTGGTAGACCGGGAACATCCAATGAAATCAAAAATTTAACGCTGAATGTATGTGCTGTGCAACCACCTTCCAACAACGTGGCTGCTATTCGAGAAGAGGCAATAGCAACCGCTATGTCGGATCTTTACCGAATTGAAGTAAAAATCAACGAAAGGGGCAACGTTTTGTGAGAAAGTGTTGCGTCCCAATGATTGTCGTTGGCAAACAAATTCATCCGCTGACAGGCTTCTCTAAATGCGGCACACAGCACACCATCAACAGTCCGCAGTTTCTCGTACGAAGTTTGACCAGCACATTGACCAAAAGCAATCGCAGATAGAAGCAGTCCTCATTTTTTGGATTAACAGCATAGATACGACCAAGCGCATCAGTTTAATACACATCCGCATATCCGGCAACAGCTTGCCTTTGTTTTCGACGTTGAAATTTTTTGTACGGCGCATTCCAAATATAATAGCGAGGCATTTCCGAGTAGAGCAGCGTTCTGGCGAACGGGTCACTTGTACAGGTGGAGAAGAAACTCGTTTGCTTTTGCAAGTGAAAAAAAAAAAAATAAAATAATAAAAAAAAAAAAATTAAAAAAAAAAAAAAAACCGGCTTCGTTGTGTGTTTACCTAGTTGAAAACAAATCCAACAAAAAAATCCTCATGCAAATCGGATAATATTTAGCCAAGATATGCTTGTACAAAGAACAAATTCATAATCTGTCGATATTTGTTCCGCAATTTTGTGTTTTAACGATTTAAAAAAAATACCGTTCGGAATTTGAACCTGGTTTAATACAAACCCAACAAAAAAATCCCCATGCAAATTGGATGATATTCACCAGAGTTAGGCGCGTACAAACAGACACCAATTCATTTTTATATATATAGATTTTAAATTTAAGTAATAATTTAGATTTAGATTTAAGTAATGATTGTAATGATAACGTTAGCATTTAACGTACTAAATAAATAATAATAAAATTATTGTAACAAAAAAAAATCCACTATATTTCTTCGTATATACCCGAATAACCATTAAATGAAAAATGACCTGTTTCTTAAAGGGCCATATCTCGGTAAAAAATTGACATTCAAAGATATTTGTATTAACAAAATTGTAGGAAATCTTATGCACTTTATGAAAAGTAGAATATGTTTTTGCCACAGGACGTAAGGAAAAAAAGTTATTATTGTTATTATATTTTCCCCCTTCACTCTTTTAGTACAGGGCCATCCAAAAACTTATCAAAATGTTTGTTAACTATCCCTGAACTAAGTCCCCAATTTTCATTAACTTTTGACCTTTTTCCACCTAAACCCACTTTTTCCGACCTGTCGACTGGACTATCTGGTTAATATCAGAATATCAGGGGTGGAATCTGGAATCACGTAAAGTGATAGTTGACTGTCGCTATTGTGATAGTCGATTTTGATTATCACCTATAGTTCTTGGCAGCACTTGCTATTTTGACATTTTGATTTATGCACTGTCATTGTAATACTATTAGGTCAGTTAAAGAAAAAAAAGGTCTCATTAAGTCACTTTGGCAGATACTGGAATTGAGATCTCTGAAAACGGACCCAAGCCTAAATAAAAGAGTACTAGCTTGACAATTTGTTTGTTTTCACTCTATTGTGGTGGGTTTGACTAGTTTTGGTGACATATAAGTTAAAGCGAAACCATCCATTTTTGTTTGTTTGTATGTATATACGCACTAGAAGATGTAAAGTTATTTGAATTTATGTTTTAAGTAATCATTTATGAACATTTATTTGATATGTTGTGTGGGGTATGTATGTACGACTTTTCTTTGTCTTTTTCAATCAATAGTTTTTTCTAAGTCCAACAGTTATTGAGCTTAATAATTTTCTTTCGTTTTAAGCAAATTAATATTTTTAAAACTAAGTATTACTGAACTGACCAAGCGAACAGCATAGATGAGAATCTGTGCTCTGAAAGTGATCAGAAAATAAAAGACATCAGAGGCATACGTTCTCTGAATCTGAAAATACTTAACCTATATATGTTGACACATGAACGTATAAGTATATGAACATACTACGGGTGGTTCAGTCTTCATCAGTAAATTTGTTTGTTGTTTATAAATTTTGAAAGTGTAATTTTCTTGTGAACAAAAATTATGTGAGTACTTTTAAAGACACTAACATTTGTTCATAAAACAACTTTTTGTTTTGTTTAAAACAAAACCAAAGAACAAATTTTTTTCTTTTAAGCAGTGGACGGGTTTCTTAAAGGCAGGAAAAGGCTATTTTTTAATTATGTTTCATATTATGTAATAATGTTGGATTTTTTATTATTTTTAAATTAATTTGCCAATAAATCATTTCTTATCCTGTGCATTTAAACTGTGCCTTGCTTTCTGATTTTCGGTGTAAAAGAGCTCCAATGAGTTAAAATAGCACTTCGTTTTTCTCTTTTTATTTGAATATATTTAATTTGAAATCATATAACACTAAAGCAATATTTTCAATTTTAACTTTTGTATTCGTTCCCGTCAAATTACTTCTTAAAATCAAAAATGTATGGATGTGACACCTAAATAGGTGTCACTCGATTTTCATAAGGTGATTATCACCTTACATAATACCAAATTCGCGATTGTGACTATCAACTATCAACTATCACCTTACAAAATTCCATCCTTGCAAAATAGTTCCGTTAACTTTCATCTCTTAGCATTAATAATCGAAAAATTCTGCTCTCAATTGCTTGTCATTTGAAATTAGCTCCTAAACTAGTTAGTGAATGGAAATAATGTCGATCAGCGCAATATTTCAAAAAAATTGTGAAATGTACAAATGAAAATAAATAACTAAATTGTAGTGGCACAAATTGTTGAAACAGGTGCAGGAGCAATAAATTGTCGATTATAAAATTTGAAATTTCAATTTGGATAAAAGATTAATTAAAGAAAATTAATTAATTTAATTAACAATATTCGCGCAAGAAACAGAACTTTAAATAATAATACTAAAACCTTTTTCATTAAAGTAATTAAATTTTATTAGACAATAAGGAGTATTTTTACAAAAGTACGAGTATTTGGAGTTAGACGTTGATTCATTTGACTGACCCGAAAGCTTGCAAAAGGCAAAGCCTTTATATGGACTGTCAGTATAACGAAGACTCAGCGCGTTGCGTGAGGCAAGTCCTTGAAGCTTGAACCTTCAATGAGGATCATGTGTCTAGCCTAGTCTCACGCTGCTGAGTGAGTTGGGCGGAATATGGGTGTGGGTAAAGGTAGAGGAACATTTGATTGCAAATAATGAACGGAAAAAAATTTAAGTTTATTATAAATAAGTATGCTAAATTTTGTGAAAAGAGGCAAGAAATCATTTCCCAGCTTTTCTTTTCAGCCGTATATAATCATATTATGGTTGAGTTCTTTCTTTGATTTAACAAACTCCCGCCTTTAAAGGATCTGAGCTTTTAAAACTCTAAAATTTGGTTTCTACCTCAAAATGAGGAATTCTTTTCTTGGTAACGGTACAGGTCTTTTTTTTTTATAACAGTAGAATATGATGAAACCGATAATGATAATTGTAAGTAGAAAGAGCGGAGAACATTTTTCAAAAAAAAAAAAAAAAATTAAATACCCAGGTTTAATTCAATTTAATATATCAATGCAGTATATAGAGTTTGTATTGAAAAATAAAATAAAAAACCAGGTATTCTACATCCCGGACTTGAGTCGTTGAACTTATCAGCGCGAGTATTGATCACGAAAAAATACCCGTAGTGGGTTACTGACTCTGGATCTCTCCAGATCCTTTTATCCAACGAAGGCAGTATAAGACCTGGTCCCCACAGTTTGCAGGTTGTGCTTCGGAGTAACTTAGTCAATAGTTCCGAAACAACCGACTCCCTCGGACATGGATATGCATGACCCTACAGGATAAGAAAACAGGATGTGTATTTGTGATAACAGAAAGACTTAGGCAAGAGGTCTAAGGGTATCGTGGCATTAGCGAACGCATTGTAACAATCATCATTAAGTCCAAATTCAGCAACATGTAGCTGATCTGCGTCCACGCCCCCACTGAGTAAAAAGATGATACGGCCAAAGAAGAATTCTATGATCTTCTAGGGAAGACGTATGATGAATGCTCGAAGTACGACTTTAAGATTATTCTTTGTGGCTTCAACGCCAAGATCGGAAAGGAGGCTAGCTTTGACTCGACAGTTGGAAAGAATAGCCTGATGCACAGCAAACAACACTTTCAGTAACGGAGACAGGCTAATAGACTTTGCTGCGGGTCATCATAGCTAGCACATACTTCCCACACCTCAATATACACCAAGGGACCTGCTGGTCACCTGATCAATACACCGTCAATCAAATGGGTCATATTACTATTGATACCTGACATGCCTCCAATGTCATGGATGTCCACACTTTCCGAGGGGCCAACATAGACTTGGAACACTACCTTAAAGTAGATAAAGTGCGAATTCGGACTTCCACCAGACCGCAGGATCGACCAATCACTGTGGGAAAGTTTGATGTTGCAAAGATGCAATCGCAAGAGAACGCCAGAACCTTTGCTAACCCTGTCTACTCTTATATCTCGACAGGCCCGGTACCTGCGCCAAACTCAGAGGCTCAGTGACAATATTGCAAAATGGCCATCAAAAACACATCTACTGCTGTTTTGGGTATCATTAGGCGATCACAACGAAACACCTGGTTCGATGTTCGATGATGAGTGACACTTGGCCAAAAACGAAGCCTATCAGGCAGCTCTACAGACCAAAACCAGAGCTGCCAAGAGCGCTTCCCATGCGGTATACCAGCAAAAGAGGAACGAGGAACATCGGATTTTCAGAAAGAAAAAAGAGAACTGGAAAACGAATGGTTTAATCTATTGAGGGGTGCTACCCAAGGGTAAAATATTCGTCCAAGGGTAACAAAGCCCGAGCCGAAGTTTGTAGTGTAATGGGAATATCGTAGTAGATACACTGTCGGTGCTGAGTATTTGGAAAAAAACACTTCTGCAGACTGTTAAACGGGCGAAGACAACCAAATAATCCCTGTCAGGCAGAATGATCCATTCGATTTGGACGATGATGACCAAAGCCTCCGTCCACCCGACCAAGAAGAAGTTCGGGTAGCAATATCTAAACTCAAGTCCAACAAAGCTGCTGGTGCGGGTGACCTTCCGGCTGAACTTTTCAATGCAGTGGGAGATGACTTGGTGAGGAGCATACACCAAATCATATGTACAATCTGGTCGGATGAAACTATGACTGACGAATGTAACCTCAGTATTATGTGCCCTATGAACTAGAAAGCAGATACTCTGCACTGCTCCAACAACAGAGGCATAAGTCTGATAAATGTTGCATATAAAATCTTGTCGGCCACTATGGGTGAACGCCTCAACCCTTTTGCAGGCATTCTTTAAATCCATTCAATTACTTAACCTGGCTATGCTGACAATATTTGCATTATTGGAAGAACGATGCGCGATGTCAGTGGAGCATTCGCAAGCATTGAAGGAGGCGGTGAAAATGGGTCTGGCTGTAAATGAAGAAAAATCAAAGTATATGCTGTCCTCGGGTGCAGAACATCATCACCGTAAGCTCAGGCAAAACGTCACGTTTAAAGTTGTCAATGACTTTGTCTATTTGCGTTCCACTAAATATAACCTCTCAGAACAACATCAGTGATTAGATCAGTCAAAGAATCACTCTTGCCAATCGCTGTTTCTTCGGGCTTAAGAGGCATCTTAGTAGCAAATCAAAGGGCCAAGCAGACACTTTACAAGACCATAATTATCCCATTCCAGCTGTATAGGGCAGAAGCATGGACACTGACACAATCGGATGCAAACCAGCTTGGGTGCTTTGAGAGAGAGATTCTTCGGCTGATATTCGGTCCTGTGTGTATCAGTGGAGTATGGAGGAGAAGATTCAATGACGAAGAAGCTGAAAATACAGCGGCTTAGATGGTTGGATCATGTGAAGCATATGGATGAAAACACAACAAGCCGCCGAGTCTTCAAATTCTAACCCATTTCTGGAAGACCCTAAATAAGGTGGTGCGATCAAGAGGAGAACGACCTCAACCAACTTGGTGTGAGCCACTGGAGGCCACTGGCTAGGGATCGGCCTAGCGGGCGAGGATTGTTGGTTGAAGCCGTGGTCCAAAATGGACTGTCTGCGCGACCTTGAGTAAGTATAAGTTATAAAATAAGAGGTTAGAGCAGAAAAGATTTCATTGATATCAGACATTTTTAATGCTAACTTCGATATTTTTTTAAAGATTAACGGTTGAATCAACAATAGAACTTTGCTTTTTTTAAATGTGTTGGTCGTCTTGTTGATTCATGAAAATTTGATATTCGTTGGCATCATCCTGGTCAAGCACGCCTAAAAGACTGTGTGCTACGTTTCCGATGAATTTATTTATATGGTAAAGTGTTGTAACGGTATGCATGTAGAATTGGTTACCTATCAAATCGTTCGAGCACTTACCAGCCATTTTATGTGAAATTATTCGAGCCAAAAAGATGACAAATTATAAAAAAAACGTAGATGCGCCAAAAACTATTGATTGTGCTAACATCGCCAGTATCTTCAAAATAGATACCAGCAGGATTTTGAAATTAAATTTAGTCACAACTACGGGTTCACTTGCTAAGCAAATGCGAGGGAGGATAACATTAAAATGTTGAGCCATGTTTCCAATTCATTCCCATCTTTAAGCAAATAGAATTGATTGATGTTTGCGTTTCAGATGAGCTGAAGAGGTCTTTTACTTTCTTAAGTTGATTTTTAGCACCAGCAAAATTCAGTGCATTGTCACAAAAGATAATGTGGAAAATACCTCTTCTTCCTACAAATCGCTTCAAGCAATTGATAAATGTTTCTGTAGTAATATTTTCTACTACTTCAATAGGAACCGACTTTGTGGAGAAACAAATGACTACCGCCAAATAAGATTTTGTTGGAGTCTTTCCTCGAACTTTATAATGGCAATGGGTATGAATGGGTCCAGAAAAATCTATTCTGTTCAATAGACTTTGGGTTTGCCGGAAAGATTTAGTACAATTTAAAACAGTACTCATAATTCTCTTCCCACACATAATCCAGAATTGTTGTCTTAAATTGGTTATGAGTGTTTTATACATATAAAGCGGGAAGATAATTTGTTGGCATATCTTCCAACAGTAATGTTATAACGATATTGTTATTTGGAAGTCGTATTTGATTTTGATTTTGTTGTTTGTAAGAGGCTTTCCATCGAGAAGTATTAATTTATCTGAACGCATCTCCAGATCCAAATTGATCCCTCTTGAATCTTATGTATTTGAATTCAATTGGCCTGTCTTTCTTTTTGCCTCACAACGAGATTTATAATTCATGAAATTTGAAATATTTTGTTTATATAGCGTAGCAAATAGCTTCTGCAAGGTGCCGAATGAAATTTTATGATTAATTAAAGAGAAAATATTGTCTTCAGCTGAAGTACTCAATACCTACTGTTTTAATCTTTCGACGCCCAGGGATTTCAGTTGGAGTCAGGGCCCGATCTAGGGGGGGCGCGCCGGGCATTTGCCCGGGGCGGCAAATTTTAAGGGCGGCAAAATTTGAAAATTGAGGATTATTAAAGCTATGTCTTTCCAAAAAATGTTTACTTGTTTCCTTCTTATGAAGATCATAATGGGGGAAAATATATAAATCAGAAAGAATTTTGATTGTTCTCACACAAGTGTGATGTGTGTGGGGAGCTGAAGTAAATGCATTTTCTGAACTCTCAATTAACCGAAGAAACTCACAAGACATTTTATCCGTCATCAGAAATATATTCATCTTTCCCTACTGGGAAAGTACATAAATATGTAGGTACAGTAAAACTGCTTTATAACGAACTCTCCTTTCTATAGCAAATTTCATTTTGTCCCCCTTCTTCTTAAGAAAATATCCCATATTAGTTAGGTTCCATCGAATGTATAGATGTATTAAAAAATGTACAGTTATTTAGTTAAAGTTTGCAAAGTCGCGTTTCGAAGGTAAAACAAGTTCAATCCTCAGTAGTTATTTTAGCAAAGCTGTCGTTGGTACTTTTGATAGTTGGTCCGATGAAAACTAAGGTCAGTGATATAATCAATAATAATCGACAACAAGCAATTTGGAAAGAGTTTACTTCAGACGAGACGAAAAAGCCCTACTATAGTGATAAGAGAACTGCATTCAGAATTTTTGCAGTTTTATTGAAACAAGTGATAAAACTATAAAGAAGATGCTGCAAATTTTGTATTTTCTAAATTGGAAAATTTGTATACGAGTAGTAAAATAAAAAACAAAATTTCAAATGCGCAATCAAACATTGAATTTCTAAACAAAAGATATAATTTTTTTTCATTTATTTCTTTTTTATATCAATTTTCTTTGAAAATAAAAAGGAACACGAGGTTTCAAAACACATTTCACATTTCTTTATAACGAATTTTATAATTTTTTTATTTTGTGTTCCCTTGAAGGTTTGCTATAAAGAATTTTCACTGTATTGTATATGTCCGTCAAAAATTTAAAGTCGAAGTATTTTATTAATCACTTAAAAACCGCTAGTTAAAACGTTTTCTGAGGGGAAAAAAATTAAGTCATCTGATTTCTTGAACAGTTTTGATTTTTTTAGAAAAAAAAACTTCTCGAAAACATTTTTCCACATTTTTTTTTGAGAATGCACTTTCCAGCACTTTAGGCGTTTTTCTGTTTTCATTCAGTAAAGAGCTCTGAACAAAGTTCAAGTTTATCGAGTTCGCTCTGAACGTCCTCTGAACTAATTGTGTTCAGAGCGCTCTGAACTATTAATGAAACGAATTTAATATCCTATTTATTTCCTTTTCTTATGCCATTTTTACTTGCGATTATAGGTCCTATAAGGCAAGTTATAGACGGCGGGGCGTTTGGCGGGTGTGGGGGTTCAAAGTTGGCATTTTTTAGTGAAAAATTTATTATAAGATACACGGATAAACATTACGAAAATGACATCTACTAACCCTAAAGAAAAGTGAAAAATGGTTGGCAGACAATTTGCGGGGGCTAAGGGGCTGGCAGACGGCTTGAAAGTAGCGTAAAATTATGGAAACATTTATTATAAGGTACATGCAAATTGACTCGCGGTATATGATATATTTAGGTATTTAGGAACCCAAAATGTGAAATGGCAGACAAAAAAGTGGGGGCTACTACCGTGGCAGATAGCTTTAAAAATAGTGCGTTCAAACCTGCGCACGGGTCGGTGAATTTGACTGAAAATTTTAATAAAGACAGAAAAAAATATGTTCTTATCGCTAATTTTTACTTGCGATTATAGGTACTATAAGGCAAGTTATGGATTCGTGCAGAAAAAAAAATTTGAGATAACAATCACACATGACATTACGATGATGGAGAAGTCGAAAAAAGTGGGTCTGGAAATTCCGTCCGTCTGTCTGTCTGTCTGTCTGTCTGTTCGCGCCTCTGGAGGCTGAACCGGTGGGCCGATTTGCTTTAAATTTGGTATTTAGGATTTATTTGGCCGTCCCTCAGAACGTATTTTTTATTTTTGCTCTAGGTCCAAAAATGACGGCACCTGCCATACAATCTTGAAGACAAAAATTGATTTTCTCAAAAACGGCTCTAACGATTTTGATAAAACTTTCAGAATGCTATTTTTGCAAGACAATCTATCTTTTGGTTTGAATTTTTTTTTTCAAAATTTGTCTAATAACGGTACCTCTCAGAGAACCAGTATTTTCAAATCAAATTTTCTCGTAGACTATACATTCGATTTCAATAAAATTTTGGTCACAGGAAGTCATTCATAATTTTATTAATATGGCATTTCAAAATTTTGAAAAACTTTTTTTTTTTGATTTTTTATAATTTTTTCAAAAAAAGTTTTGGTTTTCGAAATATGTTGGAAACGGGTACATTGATTTTTTTAAAATTATTTTTCAAATGTAAACTACAGATTGCAATATGTTTGCATACTCAAATTAATTTCAAGATATTTTTTGAAAAAGTTTTTCAAAAATAACCTTTTAAAAAAAAACTGGTCCAACGATTTTCAATATTTTTTTTTCCTAGATTGACGTATAGCTTTGAAATTTTCTTACATACTTAGTTTTTCAGAGAAAACTCTTAAACTAATTTAAAAAATAAAAGAATTTTCGAAATTATTTAATTTTTTTTTTAATACCCATATATGCAGCCACTACGCAATTGCTTATCATAAGAGCAAGTTCGTGCGACCCAGTCGTGCATTTTATTTTTTTTTTTCAAAATGGAAATTGGCATATACAATATACATATCAAAAATATTTTTTTTTATTTTATGCTAACAATTTCAAAGTTTTTTGTAAGCACATCTGGGGAAATTAAACGACAACTAAATATATATTGTTATTTTAAGCACTACTCAGCTTCGGTATCATATTGTTGATCGTCGCTGCTGTGTTATGAACTTTGTATAATTGTATAGCTTCAACGAAAAAAAAATTGTGAGAGTTAACAACAAAGTGCAAGAAGTGCAATTACAGCGGGATTTGTTCGGCCGAATGTTGGCGATTTCCATGAATGAAAATACAAACATAGAAAAACTTCTCACATTTCCCTTAACGCCTGTTCCAACTTCCAATGTCTTTTTGTCACTTGGATGGATCGATCTTTAAAACAGATAAATCTGCTTTATTAAAATCTTTAGAAAAAGAAGTTCAAAGTAAAGCCCCAACATACTCTGACGTCTGCTTAATCGACGGATTCTTTCTTATACATTGTATAAAAGATTTGTCAAAAACGTTTGGAAATGTTTCAAAAAATTCTTCAGATGGCGACTAACAACAGAGCAAACGAAATACATCTAATTTTTGATAGGTATTGGTCACCTTCTATAAAAGACTACGAAAGATTAAATCGAGGCGGCTCTTGTTCTAATCGTTTGTACTCGATTTCGGGTCCCAAGCAAACACGACCAACCAATTGCAGTTCAGATATTGTTTTTCCCGTACTTGAGAAATTTATCTGTAGTATGTTTGGTTTAAAATCTTTAGATTCTGTAAACGGTGCTCGATTTGCACTGCTTTTGAAAACATACAAAGTTCATAACTTAAATGAACCATTTCAAAGGAAAACATAAGCGAGAGCTACAGTACGTTTGCAACGAACTGTTGGATACCCTATTCCCTATTTGTATGTGTATGCGTATGCCTCCCGTAGCCAGCCGATGTTTCAGTTTCAGAAAAAAAATTCTTCTTTAGCAGACAGAAAAAAATTCAATAACATTAATTTTGTGTGGTGTGATGTTCAATTAGTGCTGGCAAAATAAAAAAAAAGGCGTGCGCCACGCCCAAAGTTAAAACTTTTTATCGCCAAGGCAATTGGTATGAGCTCAGTGACATTCAATTTTAGCCTTGCAGATCGATTTGAACAAAACAAGACAAAACTTAAATTTTTAAAAATTAGATTTTGAATGGAAATAGCGATTATGGGTGTTTTTAACAATTCTTGGACCACACTCTGCTACGTAACCAAGGAATATGAATCTAAGTGTTCATCCTTTTTACTTCAAAACTGCGACCGATAGTTAAAAAAACGTTAAAAAATTAATGCCTTATACAACTTTTGACGGAAACGCCCCTTAAAATTAGGCGTGTCTTAAAAATTTGAAGCACTAACTGAGCTTTGATCAGTATTTAGGCATATGTGTAAAACTACAGCTGAATCGAGTAGTTTTTAAACAATCTTACCTGAACAAAGGTATTTTATCAAAATCACGCCTTCAAAAGTGGGCGTATTGAAAAAATTACACAAGAAAATGTAGAGATATATTTTTCATAAAACGAACGGAAGGGAAAAAAGTTTAAATTGAATATTGGTAGTACTTTAAATTTTTAAAACTACGTTTTTCGTTCTTTCATGAAAAGTGGGCGAAAGCCACGCCCAAAATTCAAAAATTTCTTTGCATACACAAACGATTTAGTTTCTACTAAAAGACGCAAAATTTTGGCTTGCGGATTCATTATAAATACCGTTTATTTACAAAAACAATTTTTTAATATTTTCTATTGAAAAGTGGGCGTCAGCCACGCCCAAAATCAAATTTATTGATTTCATACACAAGATGTTTATGTGCAAGTAATGCCCACAAAATTTAATGTTTTTCTCTTTAATATAACATTTGTTATTTTATAAAAACAATATTGATGGTTTTGTATGAAAAATGGGCGTCAGCCACGCCCAAACTGAAATATTTTTATCTGTTTAGAAGATTTACCTAAAGCTTGCGTGTGCAAATTTTTAGCGTTATGCTTTTTTCGTAACTGTACAAAAAACATAATTTAATTTTACCAAATTGAGGTTGATCAACAAAAAAGGCGATTGTGGGCGTGTTTGTGGGTGGATTTTACTGGTTCAAGAACTTAGCCTTACTCTTGAACCAAAGATTATATATACCAAATTTCAGCTTTCTAGCTCAAAAATTGCGACCTCTAGAGAGTATACATACGGACGGACGGACGGACGGACGGACGGACATGGCTAAATCGACTAGGCTTTTGATTCTGAGTCAGAATATATATACTTGTCTATACCTAACGGTATTATTTCTCTATGTTACAAACTCCACACCAAATACAATATAGGTACCCATTCTATGGAATAGGGTATAAAAACTAAACAATTTTGATGCTTCGTCCTTACCACCTTGCTAAATAGAACTCACGCAACATTTATTGAGGACAAAATATATTGCTACTTTGTGCAAAAATGCGCACAAAAAAGTATTAACGTCTTCCAAACCAGATGATTGCGGCTATTTAGTAGTCGATGAGAAGTATTTATTCAAGTGGTTTGATGGGCCGCAGTTGCCAAGCACAGTTAAAGTGAAGAGGAAATTGAAGGTAAATTTTTTTAAGTTATAAAATACAGTATAGTTTGTAATATAAAATGTGAAATTCAACTGTTTGTTCTTATTTAAGACGATGATGCTGATATCGACTCAGAGGCAGAAGACTTGGTTTGTGACGGCAGCAGCGATGATCAACAACATGATACCAGAGAGAAGATACTATAGAGAGAGACAACTTTCCTCGCCTCCGTCCCCGCACAGATTTTTGTTTACATTTTTTATAACGAGTTGAATTCCTATCGGTATATACATGTTTATCCTTGTCCAGAACAAACAAAATCAAAAAAAAAAATAAGTGTCTCTTTCTCTCTTATTTAAAGGTCTATGGACAGCAACTTGCATCTGTGTTGTCCTCACATTTTTTTTATATGGAGTTTAATACAGATGCAAGTTGCTGGCAGAATCGCAGCTTGTAGGCTAAAAGAGAGCCATCGTCGAAGTTGCATCTCTCTATTAGTATCTTCTCTCTGCATGATACTGATACCGAAGCTGAGTAGTGTCTTAAATTTTTGAAAATCATGTTAAAGCTTATTTATTAGTATGTCAAAAATATATTTATAATTGTCGTTTAATTTCCCCAGATGTGTTTACAAAAAACTTTGAAATTGTTAGCTTAAAATAAAAAAATTATTTTTGATAATGTATATGCAAATTTCCAAATTTAAAAAAAGTACAAGCGATAAAAGCATATTTTTGTCTGTCTTTATTAAAATATTCAGTCCAATTCACCGACCCATTTTTGAGGTATTGAATTTTCAAAGAAAAAAAAAAATTATTTGTTTTCTAAATTCCAAAAACTAACTTTTTGAAAAAAATGTATTATCAGAACTATTAAGAAACATTTATGTCTAAAATTTCATAAAAATTGGATGAGCCATAAGCGAGAAAAATGAGATTATTCGGTCGCGCAGGTTTTAACGCACTATTTTTAAAGCTTTCTGCCACGGTGATAGCCCCCGCTATTTTGTCTGCATTTCACATTTTGGGTTCCTAAATACCTAAATATATCATACCGCGAGTCAATTTGCATGTACCTTATAAACATTTTTTCCATAATTTTACGCTACTTTGAAGCCGTCTGCCAGCCTTTTAGCCCCCGCAAATTGTCTGGCAACCATTTTTCACTTTTCTTTAGGGTTAGTAGGAGTCATTTTCGTATTTTTTATCCGTGTATCTTATAATAAATTGTTCACTAAAAAATGCCAACTTTGAACCCCCACCCCCGCCAAACGCCCCCCGACAACGCTGCCAGACTCGAAAATTTATGCTCACCTATCCCGCATAATCATTTTACAAAAGGAATTAATCGTGTATCTGATAATCACTTTTTTTATGTAGCCAGGCTCTGAGACTATTATGCATTCGTCGAAAAAAAAAGTTTGGAGATAACAATCAAACATGACATTACGATGATAACGAAGACGAAAAAAGATGGTCTAAGAATTCTGTCCGTCTGTATGTCTGTCTGTCTGTCTGTCTGTATGTATAGACACCTACAGCCCAACCGGGTATGCCGAATTGCTTCAAACTCGGTATATAGACTTTTTTAGGTATTGTACAGAGGGGAAATTGAAATTTTTTGTTTAGCTCAAAAAATAACGGTACCTGCCATACAACTGTTACGTTAAAGCTTATTTTTCTCAAAAACGTCTCTAACGATTTCGATTTAAAAAAATCAGTTTTGCCTTTTTAGGTACGACCAATCATATGGCTGAAAAAAAAGTTTTAAAAAATGGCTAAGAACGGTACTTTCAATAGGATCGTTTTTTTTGCTTTCGACTAGGTATCTCGAAAACGACTTAACCGATTCTTTCGAAATTTCGTACACATATAGCTGTAGGTAGCTCAATTTGTATTGCATACCGATATTTTTGAATAATATTTTTTTGTAATTTTAATAGCATTTTTTTTAAATTTAAAAAATTAATATTTTGAAAACTGCTTATTAAATTTTTTTCTAAAAATTTTAAATAAATGTATTTGCTGAATACCTATGAACTGGAGTTTTTGAATTTTTTGCAAAATTATTTCAAAAAGTTTTTCAAAAAAAACTTTTTTTCTCAAAAACCGCTCCACAGATTTTTATAAATTTATTCTCATAAATTCAAATTTATCCAAGAAATAAAATGACGTACTTTTTTTCAGCTCAAATTAGTTTAAGTATTTATTTAAGAATTTTGATACTTTTATTCTATCAAAATCTCAAGCCACAAGCCCCTAAACCACTGTCACTCATTAAGGCAAGTTCGTGCGGCCTAGTCGTGCATTTTATTTATTTTAACACTTAAAATTTTGTTTGGCTTTTAGCTCAGTCTGCCCTATCTATTTATTTGGAACTCGTAGAGCGCACTCTGAACACACTCTGACGGAGAAAAAAAATACAAATTCTATGCTCTGAAGTCTCTGAAGCAAAAAAAAACTTATTTTTGTTTGACAACTCAGGCTCTGCTGTAAACTAAAAAAGAAAAACGCCTTTTATTACTTTTTTATCAGGAAGCCAAAATTAAAAATATTATTAAATTGTTTTGGAAATAATCAAAAAAAAAAAACTTTAATTTTTTATGAAATTTTAAGTAACAAAGTTATTTCGTTTATAAAAGGCATTTCACTTAATAAATGTCATCGAAATCTTTTAAGTGGCTTAGGAGAAAATCTGATATTCAAAATTCGGCCCTATTGGAGTTACCGTTATAAAGAATTTTCCAGACAAAGGAGATGGCCCATTTTCCTAGGGAACCTGGGCCCAGTGCGTCCACTAATGAATCTAGTATCAAATGAAAGGTGATATTAAGGACATTATGTGGGTGAAATATTTTTAAAATCGTTCGTGGGGTTTTTGAGATATTTGAGCTTGAAGTTGACTAATTCAGAAGCAGAATTTCACTTATTTTTCCGTCAAAACTGCTTATATTTTCCGATGTAAGATACATAGGGAAATAAATCTGGTATCAAATGAAAGGTATTTTGTTCACCTTTTCATAGTAATAAAAATTATTTTTTTACATATCCTATATTCTCCAATATTTCGTTTTAAATTATTAGAAATCAAGTTTTTTGTACTAACTTGTTAAACGTCAATACCTTAAAAAGATCGGCAGTGATTCCTAATTTTTTAACATCATTTTAAAGACTATTTATTTACCTTTAATTTGATATATAATTTAGTGCCTTTTATTAAATACAAACTTAGTTTTGAATTAACTTACAAATGGACTTTTTGGCAACACACAGTTAAATGAAAATGACCAACCAGCCATAATCATATGTGACGGAACTTATGTTTACCTCCAAAAAGTTCAAATTATAGTTTCCAAAAAGCAACATATAGTCTGCATAAGTTTCAGAATTTAGTTAAACCCTTTATGATGACATGCTGTGACGGCTATATAATAGACGTATACGAACCTTATTCATAGCAATTGATTCTGATGCAACAATTATTAAAAATCTTTTTAGAGATGAATATGGGAACATGAGGCGTTTTGTTAAAAAAAATGATGTTTTATCCTAGACAGAGGTTTCAGGGATGCTATTTCAAGCCCAGAATCCTACGGGTACAAAGCTCACATGCCTGAAACTGTTTTAGAAGGGAATAATCAGCTGACAACAGCTCAAGCTAACAAGACAAGATGTGTTACAATGGTAAGATGGGTTGTGGAAGTTGTCAATGGACGCTTTAAGAGAGATTTTAAACTATTCCGCCAAAACTTTTTTAATTTAGCTACTCGTCACTTAATGGATGATTTTAAAATTGCAGCTGCAATCCTTAATAAGTTCCATCCTCTGTTAGAAGACAATACAGATGCCAGCGTTTTAGTGGAGTTGGCTTTGAGTAGATTAAATACTCCTAACCATTTAGGCGATTTTGTTAAGGAAAATAACTTAAATAGAACTAGGGCAGTGTATCGTAGAATTAACGGACACATTCCAAGCTTAAATAACTTTCCTTTGCTTGATTTGACAGAGATTCGTAAACTATCATTGGGAAATTATCAAATCAAACAAGCTCGCTCTTATTGTGGGGAACATCTTAAAAGCAATAGAAGTTATATAATAGAAGTTTGTGAAAATGTAATAAGAATCAATTCTACACATGAAAGCCTGGTTGGAAACAATTATTTACTTAGAGGTCGCATTAAATCTCAACACATCAGTGGGAAAATATAATTTACATACATCCTTGTCAGTAATGAATCTGATGTAGCAAATAGTTGCAACGCAATAGAAGCGTACTATTGCAATTGTCTTGTAGGAATGAGAACTGTTGGTTGCTGCGCTCATGTTATGAGTATTTTGTGGTACTTAGGATTTGCTCGTCACCAACAAAATATGAACATAGCTCCAGCTTTATTTTTAAATACTATTTTAATAGACAATGAAGTTGAAGGAGAATAAATCTGAAATAATACTTAATATTATAATTAATGTAGGACGTAGGTTATAATGTGTGTAACTAAACCAAAATGAATTATAAAAATCTATTATTTCAATGCAATGACTCCATTTCGCATTTAATATAAGTTAAAAGTTATGTCTCATATTAATAAAAATCATTTAGTTTTAAATCTTTTTGTACATATCAATATTGAAAAAATAAAGACTATAAGTTATTACATCTACATAATTATGTGTCTTTTATAAACTTCTTATGAAAATAAAAAGAAAAAGGTAAGTTTTTTACATGGACTATATTTTCGAAGTATAGCATGATGCATGTTTTCTTATAACATCACCTAGATTGTCATCAATATAAATGTTGCTTAAAGTAAGTAATAAATAATACATGTTTTGCTAATTTTGGTTAATAAATTATAAAAAATAACGCTAAACGAAAAAGTGCATAGCACATAGTGTATGTAAATATGCTTTTTAGTGTAAGTTTATTCAAAACTAAGTTTGTATTTAATAAAAGGCACTAAATTATATATCAAATTAAAGGTAAATAAATAGTCTTTAAAATGATGTTAAAAAATTAGGAATCACTGCCGATCTTTTTAAGGTATTGACGTTTAAAAAGTTAGTACAAAAAACTTGATTTCTAATAATTTAAAACGAAATATTGGAGAATATAGGATATGTAAAAAAATAATTTTTATTACTATGAAAAGGTGGACAAAATACCTTTCATTTGATACCAGATTTATTTCCCTATGTATCTTACATCGGAAAATATAAGCAGTTTTGACGGAAAAATAAGTGAAATTCTGCTTCTGAATTAGTCAACTTCAAGCTCAAATATCTCAAAAACCCCACGAACGATTTTAAAAATATTTCACCCACATAATGTCCTTAATATCACCTTTCATTTGATACTAGATTCATTAGTGGACGCACTGGGCCCAAAAATGGGCCATCTCCTTTATTCCAACCCAAACATAAATTTTACTCCAATTTTCTTAGCAAAATCGTATAAGCCGTTTTTGAGATACCTAAATGAGTTTGTCAATAAAAATCACATGGCAGGTACCGTTAATTTCGGAGCTAGAATGATAGGTTCAAAAATCAATCTATCAGATCTTATAATAATACTGTGTTCTGTGTACAAAGATTGAAGCCAATCGGTCCAGCCGTTAAGGGTGTATGGTCCGATACAAACAGACGGACAGACAGACAGAATTGTCCGAACTATTTTTTCGTCTTTTCTATGATCGTAATGTCATGTTTGGTTGTCCAAAAGAAAATTTCCAACAATATTACATTCTTACGGGTCGGAATGAATACCTCCATTTTTCAAAAGTCGGTCAAAAAATGCACCAACAATTTTATAACTTATATGTTCTCATTGCAAAAGGGCGGCAAATTAAATTTTTGCCCAGGGCGGCGAAAAAGCTGGATCGGGCCCTGGTTGGAGTTGAATTTTCCATTCGACTAACTGAAGTGTTACTCTGTCTTAAATATTGAGGGTCATTGAACCAAAAGTTTGTTTCGATTAAATCATGCATTCCTAATCCGCTTGATATTAAATCAGTAGGATTCACCTCACCTTCAGCTCTTACATAACTCCATTGCCTAAATTCTGTGACTGATCTAAATTTTGCCACACGACTTGCAATTTATGTTTCTTAGGTGTATGGAGGTGATTTTTTTCATGTACTATAGTGGAGTCAGTACAAAATTCAACTGTCATTTTTTTAAGGTACGACAGAAATAATTGTTTGTACTAGATCTACTAGTAAAACAGCCGCATGTAGTTCTAATCTGCTAATGCAAACTACTTTTAATGGTAAACAACGGGCACTTGATCATTTCCGAGGGGTGTTTTCAATATGTAAACAAATTTGAATTTCTCGAACGTTGGGTCAAAGATCAAACCAAGTTGCCTCTGCTTTACACAAGCTCAAGAAATATCTCGAAGATCGGGAGCTTTTAAATGACCGGCAATACGGCTTTCGCAGCAATCGTTCCACTGGTGATCTGATGGCATATCTCACCGAACAGTGGAACAAATCTGTGCATCGCTTTGGCGAAAGCAAGATTATTGCGCTTGATATTTCAAAGGCATTTGATAGAGTTTGGCATGAAGCTCTTTTATCGAAAATGCGTGCATTTGGTATCGATGATACTCTTATTCGTTGGATTAGAAGCTATCTTCTGGACCGTTCAATACAAGTTGTATTAGACGGTTTCAAGTCTGATCTCCACAAAATAAATGCTGGTGTGCCCCAGGACTCCGTTCTGTCTCCGACTCTCTTTCTCATTTTTATAAATGATCTCTTGTCTGTGACTTCTAATCCATTAAATTGTTTTGCTGACGACTCAACCCTCAGCTTTTCGTATACGTTTGATAATTCACGTCCTTCGCCTTCCGACGTGTTATTACAACGGAATCGTATGATAAGCTCGTTAAACTCCGATTTAAACAGCATTGTAAATTGGGGTACTAGAAATCGTGTGGAGTTTAATGCGTCGAAAACTCAATGCTGTCTTTTGTCGTTGAAGCTAAACATACCCCCTATGCCATTATCCATGAAGGGTACTTGCATCGAGGAGGCCGAAAAGCTATCAGTACTCGGTATGTGTATCAGTGACAATCTTCGTTGGAATGATCATATACTTGAGATTGCCAAGAATGCTGCAAGATGCTTAGGCTTTCTTAATAGATGCAAGAAGTTTTTCACCCCTTCTGATCTGGCTACAATTTACAAAGTGTTTATACGCCCTAAACTCGAGTATAACTCCCATCTCTGGGCAGGTGCTTCTCAAACTTTTCTCCACCTGCTCGACAGAGTTCAGAAAAAAGCGTTAAAATTGATAGGAGAGAGAAACATTATGGAAACATTTCCGTCACTCGAACATCGTCCAAATGTCTCATGTCTTTCCTTATTTTACAGATTCTTTTACAAAAAATGCTCACTCGAGGTAGCCAGCTGCGTTCCACCCCTTAAACATTTCCCCCGTAATACTCGTCTTGCTAGGTACGCTCATCAGTTTACACTTGAGCCCGATTTCGGACGTACCGTGAAATATAGAGATTATTTCTTTAGCCGTACAACACGAATGTGGAACGGATTGCCTGGCACAATTTTTCCTTGCCATTTTGATCTTCAAATATTCAAGATCAATGTTCATCGACACCTCCTTTCCCTTCCTTCCTAACTTCCTATCGCTCGCGATGTGACTTATCATTAAAAGGGCTATAACAAACCCCTTGAGCGCGTGTACATTATATAAAAAAAAAATGGAATATTCTTAAAAATTCTTGAATCGTTCGAACAGAATTTCGTGAGATTCAAATTTCCATGTTTAAGTAGTTTACAGCTTCATTGAGCAATATTTTGGCTTCCTTGATAAAAGCTACACGAGTGAGGGAATCATCAACGTATACTTACTTATACTTATGTTGGCTCCAATAGAGCGTGATGCTCCTAGACCTTGCTTAGTATGCCCCTTCAGCCGGCTCAATCTCTAGCCTGATGTCTCCAAATTCATACTCCAATTTGTGAGAGGTTTCCATCTACCTTGTCACTCCATCGAAGTTGAGGTCAACATTTGCTTCTGACTCTCATTAGCTCTACATGGCCCAACCATCTTAGTCGTTGAATTCGAATTTTTCTGGCAAAGCTTATGTCGCTGCACAACACGTATAGTTCGTCGTTTTAACTTTTTCCCCAATGTTGTTTTCTGGGCTTACGCAGACAGGGCCATAAATCATTCGCAGCACTTTTCTTTTGAAGACTCCAAGTGACTTTTCATCCGATTGGGGAAGGGTCGAAGCTTCTGCACCTTATAGCAAGACCATGATGATGAGTTTTCTATACAGTATCTCCTTGGTTCATCTCGATATGGCTTTGTTCCTCAATTTCTTAGTCAGCCACAAGACACAGCGATTAGCAAGAGTTAGTCTGTGTTTGATTTCAGCGCTAATGTTGGTGCCTGTGCTTACAAGTTAAACCTATCAATAGTCTCGTTCTGAACAAGTCGGTGGTGGGATTGGACTTTTGTTGATCAAAGCATATACTGCGTGTTGATCTCGTTTATTTTCTGTCCCATTCTGCTTAATGCTGACTTCATAGTAGTGTAGGCACACGTTACTGCTCGCTTTTTTCTTCCCATCACGTTAATTTTGTCCGCGAACCTACGTAATTGCTCGATTTATTAAAGTTGCAGCCCGATGTGCTGACATTTTCAAGCACAATGTGAAATCAGCTGCATAACAGTCACAGTGTCACCTTCTTTTAGCCCTCTGGCGATTTCAAAGGTTTCAGTAGACTCCCTACCAACTTTAACGGAACAGCAAGCATTTTCCAAAGTTATCCTGATAAGGCGTATCAGTTTAGCAGTGATTATTAAACTAGATATTTGAGTTTTTGTATTTGTTAAAATGGCACGGTACAGTTCAACTTTATTAACACAGTCGTAGGCTCCTTTAAAATCGACAAACAGGTGGTAGGTATCGATGTTATAATCTTGAGTTTTGTTCAGAATCTGGAAATATTCAAATATTTGGTCGGTCATAGATTTTCCAGGTCTGGAGCCGCATTGGTAAGGGTCTATTAGATCATCAGCAAAGGGCTTGAGACGTTCACATATAACGCTGGATAGGATCATATAAGCGATGTTTAAAAGACATATGACTCTATAGTTGATGGAGACTACGCGGTCTCCTTTTTTGTGAATCGGGCAAATGGTACTGAGATTACACTCATCGGGCAAATTTTAGAGATAAGTTGGTGTTTGCTCCTGAACGGGTCATCTACAGCGTTTTTCAAAAGCTCCCCTTGTAGACCATCGCATCCAGCTGCTTTGTTCATCCTTATACTGGTGATAGCTACTTTGATTTCATTTTGGTAGGGCGGATCATGGTCTTCATCTAGAGTTGATCTTGGGCGGAATCTTGGCTGTCATCGTCATTTTACAACTGGTTAAAAATGCCTCTCCAGGTGGCTTAAATTGCCTGCGTTTCTACTATGGTGTTTCCATCCTGATCTTTTCAGGGCCCAGGGCGGCTTGTGAAACCTGATGTAGACTGTTTCACTCTTCTGTAGAAGTTTCGCACCTTTTTTCTGCAAACACATCTCTGCATCTCCTCTTCGCTTTGCTGGTTTTCTTTTTCCATCCTCCTGAGTAAGCGTTTCTCGCCCTTCCTTCGCTCCACATAGAGATTTCTGGACACTCCAGTATCACTCTGGGACCAAGACTTGTATGCCTCCGTTTTAAGCTTCTCAGCCTGAGCACATTCGGAGTCGAACCAGGGGTTTCTGGGACGAGGCTGTGAGAAGCCTTATACCTCTGACGCAGCATATATTTTGAGTTGTTAACATAGCTGCCATTGGTCTTCCGGGTTCATATCATCAGTCGAAGAATTTCTCGCAAACTCAAGAGATACGCGGTCTCTTCCGATTGAAGTCGTCCAACCTTTAATATCCTAGGCGTAGTAAGTGTTCGCCCATGATACAACTAAACCAGATAGCGCATTCCCGTTTTCATTTTTCTTTCGTTACGTCACGAACACACATCGCCTTTGCATTTTGTTTTTGTTTTGTTCGGCGCTCGACGTGGCTCTAGGTTACGGACACACATAGTTAGTTGTATCATGGTGTTCGCCTAAGAGCTTCCATGGAGAACCATATTCTAAGTTTTTCACCGATTAGGAAGAGGTCGATGTTTGCTCCTCAGAATGGATGGATACTCAATATACTGGAGGAGTGTCTTCCGTCAATCGCGACATGGTCGATTTGGTTGCAGGTTTGACCATCGCCATTTGCCCTTGTAGAGACGTGGTGGAATCGTGTGCTACTCAGACTGCGCTGCAAAATCGATGAACTCGAGTCCAATATGTAGGTGGTGTCGTGCAGGCTGTTTTCCGATCGGGGCACTGCTCATTGGTTTTGGCGAGGGGCTCGAAGAAACTATCTTTGGTTGCGTCGTCTTTCTCTTATGTAGGAGTATGGGCGCTTATTAAGCTTAGATGGTGGATTTCAGCCTTAATGCGGATCGTTGTCACTCTCTCGCCATAGCCTTCCTCTTACAGTGAATCCGCATTCAAACAAGCGCGATCTCTCATCATGGTGGCATTTCCCATAAAAGAAATTTTCAGTCCTCTGTAGAGAAAAAGTTACCATTTTTGAATCTTATTCTTCAGAAAAACAACAACAGAATGAAATTCGAAATCCGCATAAGGAAGCCAACAAACAACAAGCACTATATTACCAATGACTCAAATCACCATGACTAAATCGCCGCAATCCATTCCATGGCATACAGGTTATACAATATTCTATTAAAACAAGCCGATTTCAACACCGAACTTCAATGCATCTTACAAATTGCAGATATTAACGGCTATAGGCACACAGTTATAAACAACATCATAAATAAAAACTTCGAAAAGCCAAAGAAAAGTCAAAAGCAACATCACTATCCCATTTGACGTCCAACAAACACTGTGTAGCTGTCGAATTTCTTCCAACTATTTTTCCGAAACTAGGCTCGACTTACAAAAACTATATCAACAAAAATAAAGAATTTGCATAACTCGACAAAAGACAGCATCGCAAGCGATGAAAAATGTGGCGTATATATTGTAAAGTGTGGCACATCTGATTGGGATAACGGCTTAACTATTCGTCACTTGAAAACCCGAACCAACGAACACCTACGATGCATCCGTAACAAAGATGTGAAGTGGTAGAAAGAAAGAAGAGCACAATATTGATGCATCAAACTTCAAATTTATCGAATGCGAATCAAATAAACACCGTCTTAGTGTTTAAGAATCGATGCACATTTACCTAAATAACACAAACGTCAACAAACAAATATGCAGGTCAAAATGTAAATTACAGTAAATTCTATTCTATTCAACCAAAATTCCTTCGTTTTTATGTTTTACACTTTCCATTGAAGGAAAAGAAGTCTCCAGAAGCAGTCGGAAGTCTTCTGAAACCGATTCAATGAAGTGCAAATGACACTTCTATTATATTCGTATGCAGCAATGCCAAAAGTATTGGTAATGTTGACACATAAGACATACCTGTGATGGGTGCTAATACTACATTATGTCAAAATTGACCAGAAGAAATTTGGCTTGTTCCATTGCTTTTCAGAATGAGTGGTTCACTGAGTGAAACCAATGAAATGTGCTATTAGTCGAAATTCAGATCGCTGATAATGACACCGCGACGCGACGGTGTTGAAACAATTGTCCGACAATAAAATACGAAAATTATGATCATAAAAATTCTGTTTTTATTTTTACTTTTATTTCGTGTACATATGTGAGTAAAAACTGTTTTGACAAAATAATATTGATTAAAAACTAGTCACACATCCATTTCATGATTGCAATATAGAAACATTGCATTCATCATTCAATTGATAGCAATAAGACGATTGTGTTGATTGTTATGTCAAAATAACTGGAAATGGTAGGATCCATTCATATTTGTCATAAACATTACTGCTTATAACTATACGATATGGATTTTTCTTCTTCAAAGAAATTCATCTTAAACGTTCAAGCATAAAAAACGGCGAATCGCAAAAAAAAATTTAATGTTTTGAATTTATTCACACAGTTGATTCTTCCAAAGAAAATTCCAGAAATAACTCTTTGAAAGTATTGGACGAATCCTAAACAAATGAAATCCCCAAATTACATAAATTTATATTCGCAAGGTAAGAAAAACAAAATAAATGCTGTAACAATAAAGTGAGCCCCTTTTCTGTCAAATAATGGAACATTATTCCAAAGTAAATAAAAATTTCCAAATGGTTTAACCCTAACGTTCATCCTTTCTTTGGTTAGTATACTGAGAGAAAAAAAAAACTCACACCTTGGAGAGATGACAACGCCAAAACACACATAAGAAACAAAATGTCTTGAATCAGCAGAAAAATTTACATTATTTCAAAAAACACTTCAAGCATTATATGAAACCGAGAACAACTCGAAAACCTTTTGATGCCAAACTCGTTTCGGGGGGCTGGAGTTAAATATAAAATGAGGAATCTAAGGTCCTTCATGGGGCAAGCTATATTATTATACCCTACCTAATAATAACACTGAAGAACCATAAAACTGATACAAATTTCGATTTGCATGCAAATAAATACTTGCCTTTAATGCTACCCTTAAGGACGTTGGCTGGATCATTCTCTTGTGGAATTCGGAACTTACGCACAGCACAGGGCCGTAGCTAGAGTTGAATTTAAGGTAGGGAATCGGTGATAACGGAAGGACGGAAGTACAAATTGAACTTGATATGAAATATGATCTGATCTGTTAAGGGTGGCACTCAACTGTCGGGAGGGGGTGATAGATAAGTAATAAACAACAATCGTGTCGTTAACTGATTATAAAACACTGTACCTTCACTACAGACGAATAAAATCTAATATTCTTATTTTGAACTAATCAAAGACTGCAAATCGCGGGCAGACGGCACAACTCTCAGAGATGCATTTTATTATAATTTGTCCACCAATTTAACCACAATTAAAGTATTCATTGATACTCTATTCTATTTTGAGTCAATTGTGTAAGCATAATACCAACTCTTACAACAATTTTTGTGCATCCAAGTTAAATGTAACCAAAAAAGTCTAACTGTATTCAACAGCTATACTTCCTACCAATTGTACTCACTCGAACTGTTACTGTTTGCATTTGGGAGCGAAAAAAAAAATTCACGACTGGGTCGTACGAACTTACTCTAATGTTAAAACGTTTTTTGGAGAAATTGAAGTAAGCCATCTGATTTCATTTACTGTTTTAAATTTTATGGAAATTTCTTTCCACAATCGTTCGAACAGTTTTTTTTTTCAAAAAAAAAAAAAAACAGCTTTTTTTTGCAAAACTTTCCGAAAACATATACCAAATTTTTTTGGGGTATACCAACATCTAAAAGTTTATAGTTTTTATCAGAAAACAAAAATTTTTAAAATTTCAAACAAACGGTTTTTTAAAAAAACCAAACATTTTGAAAAAATTTACTTTTTATTTTAAATCTCAAAAAAACTTTTTCGAAAAATGAAAGAAATTATATCGTTTCGTTTATAAAAGAGCTTTTACATTAAAAATTGCACTGAAATCCGTCAAATGGCTTACGAGAAAATCCGATTTAAAAAAACCGGTCCTATGGGAAGTAGGTATCCTTATAAGACTTTTCCTGAAAAATCTATTCCAACCAAAACATAAAGTTTGCACACTATTCAGAAAGTTTTATCAAAATCGTATGAGCCGTTTTTGACAAAAATTAATTTTTCACTAAAAATCATATGGCAGGTATCGTTAGTTTTAGAGCTAGGTTGCTGACGTCATTATAGTACTATGTACCACGTTTGAAGCAAATCAGTCCAGCCGCTTAGGCTGTAGGTAACTATACAGACAGACAGACATACGGACAGACAGACAGACAGACAGAATTGTCGGATCCACTTTTTTCGGCTTCTCTATCATCGTAGTGTTATGTTTGCCAAGCAAAGTTTGAGTCAAATCAATCAAGCCGTTGCGAACTTATGGACATTTGGAACAAAGCCGTTTAAGCCTGAAACCTGAAAACCTAGTATTATTAAAAATGCCCTAAATTTGTCAAATTTTGAGTTTAACCAAAATCGTTTGAGCCTTTTTCGAGCACATCCAAATTAAAAAAAAAACCGTTACTTGAATGGTACCAGTTTGAGCCGGGGTAAAATAAAATTAAAAAAAAACTCGACAACCGTTTTCCTTTAAACTGCTATACTTACTTACTTAAGGTGGCGCAGACCATTGTGGACCACGGCCTCAACCTACAATCCTCGCCAGCTAGGCCGGTCCCTAGCCAGTGGCCTCCAGTTGCGCACACCAAGTTGGTTGAGGTCGTTTACCACTTGATCGCGCCACCTTAGATGGGGTCTTCCAGAACTGCGTCGGCCCTCCGTGTTGGAATTGAAGACTCGTCGGGCAGGAGCGTTTTCGTCCATACGCTCCACATGGCCCAGCCATCTAAGCCGCTGAATTTTCAGCTTCTTAACCAAGTCAATGTCGCTGTATAGCCCGTACAGTTCGTTATTGAATCTTCTCCTCCATACTCCATTGATACATACAGGCCCGAATATCACCCGAAGAATCTGCTATACAGGGTGTCCAATAATTCGTAGGTAATATTTTAGGGCATGATTCCTTGGTATATTTTAAGAAAAAAATTATTTTACAGCAAAGGCCTATCTCCAATTTTGATATAATTTTTGGGGATTTAAGATTAGACTACCTTTGATGTCCCCCTACTTACGCTAACGGTAATCGCGCTGTTAGGACTAACGATATAAACTGTGTGTTTTTCTTGATTTTTAGGAGAAATAATAGCCTTTGTTTAAATAAATGTTATACCTTGTCTCAGTTTTCAGATATCCCGTTTCTAGCCTGTTCCAATTTCCTGCCCATGCTAATTTTTCGATTTTCGGGTCGTTTTTCTATAGAAAATGCGTTATAAACATAATGTTTTAAGTTTTTTTTTGAATGAACGTAATAATTGTGCAAATAAAAGTCAGTGACAAGCATGCAGAAAAACGCACAGATTTTATGATACTTGGGAAAACCTGCTACAGAAAAAAAAATTTAAAAAAGGTTCTTATTGCCTTAAGCTGCGAAGGTTATGAATAAAAATGATTTATTTCTGGGCTTTGGTAATTTTTATTTTATGTGTGTTCTGAAATTAATTTAATTTCTTAGAATATACCAAAAAACCATGTTCTAAAATATTGGCTACCAATTAGGGGATACCCTGTATATGAAGTTTGAAGAAAATCCGTCAAGCTGTTTAGGCTGTAGCTTGATGTGAAAAAGCATACAGACTCACATCCGCACAGCCAGACCGACGGAAGGTGTGTCGAAAACCACTTTTTTGGGCTTCTCCATCATCGTAATGTCATGTCAAACCTCAAACCAATACTTGCTCTATAGAGCAAGTAAAAATAGCAGGCTGCGCATAGTATATCAGACATGCATTTCGTTCAAATCAGCTATGAAGTATGAACAAGAATGTATTTTTTTTGCAATGTAGGAAAGGAACGAAATTGCGAAACGAGGATATTTGTTTTTCTAATCTAATCTTTGTATGTAAAAGAACGAACTAAAGGGTATAGAAATAAAGTTACGATTATATTTTTGGTAGTTTTGGTTGGTGTATAAATATACAAATTTTTTGAATTGCCAACTCGAGAGCAAGCAACATACAATAATTGGCCATGCGAAAAACATGAAGTTTCCAAATGTAAACCAGCAATAGCCAACGATTGCCCTTGTGCTTTGTTAATAGTAAACGCAAAAGCAAGACGTAAAGGGAACTGAAGCCGCTTGAAGTCAAATGGCAAATCGTTTGTAATCATTGGTATGCGTGGAATCAGTACGCCTTCCCCTTGAATTTGCCAACGATGATTGTTGCCTCGATCAAATTTGGTGTCAATTTTTTGACCGTCAGTCTGCTTCCGTTGCACATTTTTGGCGCGTTTAAGTTTCGAATGAGCATCACCGGTGATCCCACTTTTAGTGTTAATATTATGTGGTGGCATTCCTGGTGGCTCCATCGAATTTAAAAATTCGGTTGGATAGTTAACTGCTTGGTCTTCATCCATCACTGTGTCAATTTATTTGTTTTTGACTGGTTCGCCGTGCAATTTCAACTGAATCTGTTCATTCAATCTATTGACATCATCATTCTTGGGCGCTAATATTGCACGTTCGCACAACCAATCTGGATTTTTGTAGTTACTGGTTAAATTCGCGAAAACTTTGTCCACAACGGCTTGAATATTTGCCTGCAATTGACAAAAATGGGGGGGGGAAACGGAATTTCATTTGTTGTGCGATCAATTGGAATTTCTCCGTTTCCGATGTCCAAAAGTTGTTTAGAAAATATTTGGGCTGACGCATCTTGGACCAAATGCACACGCATGTTCATTGAGAGCGTGATTTTTTCGACTCGTTTACATAAATATGATGCTTTTAAGCAAGCGTTCAGCTCATCTGCAGGCGTTGATCGAGGTATAACTGGCAAAGTTTGGCGAAAATCACCTGCCAGAAGAATCAGAGCGCCTCCCATCGTTTGGTTTTTTCCTTGGAAATCGCACAGAGTCCGGTGAAGTGCCTCAAGCGATTTTTTATGGGCCATGGTGCATTCGTCCCAAATGATTATTTTGCACGTTTTAAGGACTGTGGCCATTCCGGAATTTTTGCTAATGTTGCAGGTTGGTGTTTCGGTTTGGTTTAAATTCAACGAAAGCTTGAGTGCTGAATGCGCTGTACGTCCGCCATCGAGTAGCGTTGATGTAATGCCCGATGATGTCACTGCGAGTGCAATAACATTCTGCATTCGAACCGAAGCCAATATCAAATTGATGAGAAATATTTTGCCTGTGCCTCCTGGAGCATCTATGAAAAAACTCCACCATTTCCGTTGGCTACACGTTGCATTACTTTGTCATAGGCAATTTTTTGATCAGCACCTAAAAGTCTTTTTTGTGTTTGAACAAAACGTTGTTGCTGGCTTACATCAAATTCCTGTTCCCGGACCAGGTCTCTGTCTTGCACGTCATCTCTGTTTCGTGCCGATGATGGCATACCAAGTAGGGAAAGGATTTTGTTGTTGACTGATATGCATAAGTCCTCAATCAATATCAGAGCTTCGTTGAAAATATCGTCCGAATACTCCTGATTTGGATCGATTGAGCGTGCTTGCCTGCGAATGTCTTCGCTGAGACTTTAGCGATGCATTGCCCATAGTTCTCCGGGATTCGATGGTGCGCATGTTGTTAAAACTATCGCAAACAAAGTACGTATTTGCTTTGGATGACACGTAAGCGATGCCTCTATTAGTGTTGTGTCCCAATGACGATCACTTTCAAGTAAGCCCAGTTTAAAACATGCTTCTCTATACGTTGTGCATACTATCCCATCGACGGTTTTCAAGGCATCTGTCATATAAAGAAGAGAGTGAGTTGATGACTGATGTTTATTTATGATTGTGATATGAATGTACAGTATTCATTTATAAGTAATTACATACACATATGTAGAGAGTTCACTACATCTCCCTTTTTTTTCAAATTAAAATAAGTTCAAAATTAAAATTAACTCAAAATTACAATAAATTCAAAATAAAACTAAATTCAAAATTAAAGAAAATAAATTCACAATAAAATTCTATTGAATTCTTAAAGTCTTCCCAGAACGTAATACTATGGTTGGCTGATGAGGAGGTAGATTTTTCTCCAAATTGGTTTTTGAGCAGGTGCATGGTTTGTTGGATGTTGGTTCGATGTCGGATTGTTGGTTGTCATGTGCGGTTGTTGTTGTTGGTAATTTCTTGTTGATTGTTGAGTTATTATTGTGGTCATCTTGTGGTACAATGGCTCGCTCAGGAATTATATTTGCTTTTGTGTGTTGAAGATGAATCGTGTTACGACGTTTTATTCTTCCATCATCGGTTTTTGCTATGTATGATCTCGGTTGGCTGGAACTTTTTAGAATTATACCTGATGACCATCTTCGGTGTCCTAACTGAACTCGTACTTTATCTTCCGGTTGAAAATGAGATGAAGGTTTCTTCGATTTATCAGCATTATGTTTTTTGCTTGATTCGTATCTGAGTCATCTCTTCATGGACGTTTTGGATTACTTTTGGAGCTAGTACGCTTTTAGCTACAGGTAAGTTACATCGCGTCTGTCTGCTGAATAATCGCTGGCTTGGGGATTTCAGTTCCGGTGTTCTGGATGTATTTCGAAAGTTCAGAAGCGTTAAGTAAATATCTGAACCGTCCAACTGACACTTAGTCAATAGTTGTTTAGCCGTCTGCACGTACCTTTCCGAGAGCCCATTTGAACGGGGATAATAAGGACTTGATGTCTGATGTTTGAATCCCCAGGCATTGGCAAACAATTGCAAATTGCATTTATAATGCAAAGCAAATTAAATTCCTTGGGCATGTGTTATCTTCTGAAGGAATAAAACCAAGTTCAGGAAAAAGTCAGGACAGAACTCATGAGACTCTTAGGTATGGCTACCTATTTAACTAAATTTACAAAGCATTTTTCACATATAACGTTTTCATTGAGGCAACTTCTAAAATCTGACGTTGAATGGCAATGGACTCAGGAGCAAACGAATGCATTCGAATCTCTTAAATACGCACTTTCAAACGCACCTGTGTTGAGTTTTTATGATCCGAATAAAGATGTTACCTTGCAAGTAGACGCCAGTTCGCACAGTCTAGGTGCTGCTCTATTACAGGATGATTGCCCAGTGGCGTATGCCTCAAAAGCTATGACTGAAACGCAACAAAAATACCCTCAAATAGGGAAGGAAGCGCTGGCAATGCAGTTTGCATGCTCCAAGTTCAGGGAATACATTTACGGTAAGCAGCTCGTCATCGAAACCGATCACAAGCCCCTGGAGGCAATCGCGAAGAAGCCATTACACTCATCCCCTCATCGACTGCAAAAAATTCTATTCGAAGTTATGCAATATTCACCTTATATATAGTACCGAAGAGGAAAAGAAATTTCAATTGCAGATGCTTTAAGCCGTGATTGCGGAAACAATTCGGAACCTGATATACGTGATGAACTCGAAGTTTGCTCGTTACTTCAAATCACCGCCGAATCAAAAGAAGATTTTATAAAAGAAACAAACCGAGACATAGAACTTCAACAACTAAAAAAATGTGTCATCGATGGGTGGCCAAAAACAATACAAGAAGTACACGAAACATTAAGAGGGTACTGGACATTTCGCGACGAAATAGGTACCGAAACCGATTTGCTGTTCAAAGGAAACAAACTTATAGTACCTAAAAGCCTCAGACCTAGCATACTTAAGAAGCTTCACTGTGGGCATTTTGTTATCCAGCGTACTCTGAGCCGGGCCAGAGAGCAATTGTTCTGGCTAAACATTACAAATGACATAACCCAAATGATCGAATCATGCTCTATTTGTCAGAGAGTACAACCAGCCAAGCCAAAGGAGCCCATTATTCTAAAGCGGGTTCCATCATTACCATGGGAGATCGTAGCATGTGATATATTTCATATATTTAATACTGATTATCTTTTAATTGTAGATAGTTACTCTGGTTTTTTTGACTTCGTGGAACTCCAAAGGTCAACTTCAGCCAAAGTAATCAGGAAGCTTAAAATATGGTTTTCCACCCACGGAATTCCCTTAATTTTCGAGTCTGATAACGGGCCACAATTCTCAGCAAAGGAGTATGTCATCAATTGCACACTCTGTGTTCTTGCAGCCATCGAGAATTTGACACATCATATTTTGGAACACTTCAGGCGCTGAAGCAAGTCCAAACGGCAATCTTTTGTACGAATATCGGCCCCATGGTGTGGCCATCGTCAAATAATCGGTCGTTCGCTCGGTTACTGGGATTTGCCAAAATCCTTTTTTCATGTCAAGTAGCGTAAAATACTTTGAGCTTCGAATTCGTGCCGTTATTTCCTCAATAGTTCTTAAAGGATGTTGTCTTCGGAAAATATTTTTATTTATATCTGACGGATCCATGCAAACACGTATTTTGTTCTTTTGCTTAACCACTACCATCGGTGAGACAGCTGGAGTAACTTTATTAGTTTTTATCAAAACCCCAAGCTTGACCATTGTGTCAATTTCTCGCTTCACTTCCTCTCTGATGGAGTGCGGTATTTTACGAGCTGGGTATATATTAAGAGTTGGATTTTGTATTAGATCAATATCATAGATGTATTTTTTAGCACATCCTAGACCCTTGTAGAAATTTTCATCCGCATGTATTTCTTGAACGCGCATTACTAAATTTAACATTTCACATGCCTTCTTGCCAAACATCGGAGTAACTGGATGATCTACATATTTAAACAAAACTTTTCGCATCTTTTCTCGCACCATGCATTTTAGGATTGTTTCACCAGAGACATTTTCGTTAGTACCATTGAACGCAACTAACTTTTTTGTGCTTGAAGGTTTTATTCTCGCGGATAAATTTAAAGCTAAGTCTTTACTGATAACGTTACACTGTGCACCAGTGTCTAGTTTTACTTTTATTAGCATGTTATTTATCTTCACGTCTTCAAACCAATCGTCGTCACTTTTGTTTTTTGACAGCGATAGCACTAAAAGGCTTTCATCCGAGTCTGACTCAGAGAAAATATTTTGTTCCACTGAGTTTACCGTTTTGCTTTTGCACAGTTTAGCAAGGTGTCCCCTTTGTCTACATTTGCTGCACTTTTTGTTAAATGCGGGACATTGATTGTGCTGATGTACATAACCACATCGTTTGCACGTTGATTCGGATTTAGCGGAGGAGGGGTTTGCGAACACTTTATTATTTTTCTCTTTGATTTTTTGTGTGAATGTTGATGTATTATTATAACGGGTATGCTTTTTTGATTCGTGTATATTATTAGATTTGAGCACTGCATGTATTGCATGCGAGTCGTCTTTGTGAAGTGTTTGAAGCTGTGTTAGTGCCACTTCATTTGCTCTACATTTTTTTAAAGCATCTTCTAATTTAATATCGTCGCTGGCTAGCAATTGTTCTCTTAGAGAATCGCTATTAATGCCTATTATAATTTTATCTCTTAAAATACTATCTTGCAAAGAACCATAACTACACTTTTTGATTTGAAGAGTTGCTTTAGTGATAAAATCATCAAAAGATTCGCCTTCTGATTGCACGATTTTATTAAAAACATATCTTTCAAAAGTAATGTTAGTTTTGGGAGTGAAATAGGCTTCAAATTTTCCTCTGATGGTTTGTATTGATTTTGCTTCATCAGATGTTAGAGTAAACGAGTTAAATATATCTATGGCATCTGAACCGATGCAAGACATAAATGTACCTACTTGAACGATCGCTGATTTTGTATCCAGTTCTCGTGCTGCAGAAAACCAATCATACTGCTGCAACCAGTTCTTCCAAGCTATGGCCATGTTTCCCGTTATTTCTAGAGGTTTCGGTGGTCTCGCATAACCTTCAGTTGCATGGTTAATGGGACCAACGGGAGCAGCGTCACCATCAGGCATTATTTGTTTTATTTAAAAAAAAAAATTTTTTTTAATTATCTAGGTAGGTATTATTCTTTTTTTGTTATTATTGACACGAAATTCTATCGACTACTTATTAAGCTAGGCACAGGCACTTTCTAACTTTTTAAATTAAAAAAATACTTAGAATTCGCACCACTTCTGACACCATGTTATATAAAGAAGAGAGTGAGTTGATGACTGATGTTTATTTATGATTGTGATATGAATGTACAGTATTCATTTATAAGTAATTACATACACATATGTAGAGAGTTCACTACAGCATCGAATGATGAAGGACCTTTGATTGTATGTAATAACGGTCGCAAATAATAACATTCTGCGTTATTTGGATGTACTGTATACACACGTCCCAAGGCATCCAAAGATCGCACACCAGCATACTCTGGAACACTTGCTCCCCTTCGCGCGTACTTTTTTGTCGATGTGTTCCAAGTGTAATATTTGGGCACATCGTGATACAGCAACGTTTTCGCGAAATCATCAGATGCACACAATTGGAAAAAGGCGGTTAGCGTGGTGTTTTGTGGCCGCTCTGCTCTATTTTGTGCGTTTTGTTCGGTAAAGTAGACACGCTGTCCATTTTCCAAGTGTACAGCGAGATGATGAACAGTTGGAAAGCGTTCGTGGATGTTGAATGCGAATATTTGCCAAACTGCTTCATTGCTGCTGATGTAGCGTCCTATTTGGAATCCATGCAGGAAACTTTCTTCGTTGAATCCTCGTTTGTGTTGGGGTCGATTGACATGATATTGAAATGGTAACCATCTTCACCACGCGGAAACAGCAAAGGATATTTTAGTGCACCGCACGATCGATGTATTTCCGAAACACGTTGTTCATTTGTATCCTTCCGGTGGATGATTATGTCTCGTCGATTGAATTCGGTGCCCACCATAACAACTGCTACATCACCTAATCTTGGTGTATTGAAACGTCTTTCGTGTTCTCCAGACGGGGTTTTATCTGCTCTTATCACAACAGTATAGTCATTTGATGGCATCTTTTTTTTTTTTTATAATGCTCACGCGCTCAAGGGGTTTGTTATAGCTCTTTTAATGATAAGTCACAGCGCGAGCGATAGGAAGTTAGGAAGGAAGGGAAAGGAGGTGTCGATGAACATTGATCTTGAATGTTTGAAGATCAAAATGGCAAGGAAAAATTGTGCCAGGCAATCCATTCCACATTCGTTTTGTACGGCTAAAGAAAGAATCTCTATATTTCACGGTACGTCCGAAATTGGGCTCAAGTGTAAACTGATGAGCGTTCCTAGCAAGACGAGTATTACGGGGGAAGTAGTTAAGGGGTGGAACGCAGCTGGCTACTTCGAGTGAGCATTTTTTATAAAAGAATCTGTAAAATAAGGAAAGACATGAGACATTTCGACGATGTTCGAGTGACGGAAATGTTTCCATAATGTTTCTCTCTCCTATTAATTTTAACGCTTTTTTCTGAACTCTGTCGAGCAGGTGGAGAAAATTTTGAGAAGCACCTGCCCAGAGATGGGAGTTATACTCGAGTTTAGGGCGTATAAACGCTTTGTAAATTGTAGCCAGATCAGAAGGGGTGAAAAACTTCTTGCATCTATTAAGAAAGCCTAAGAATCTTGCAGCATTCTTGGCAATCCCAAGTATATGATCATTCCAACGAAGATTGTCACTGATACACATACCGAGTACTGATAGCTTTTCGGCCTCCTCGATGCAAGTACCCTTCATGGATAATGGCATAGGGGGTATGTTTAGCTTCAACGACAAAAGACAGCATTGAGTTTTCGACGCATTAAACTCCACACGATTTCTAGTACCCCAATTCACAATGCTGTTTAAATCGGAGTTTAACGAGCTATCATACGATTTCGTTGTTATATCACGTCCGAAGGCGAAGGCCGTGAATTATCAAACGTTTACGAAAAGCTGAGGGTTGAGTCGTCAGCAAAACAATTTAATGGATTAGAAGTCACAGACAAGAGATCATTTATAAAAATGAGAAAGAGAGTCGGAGACAGAACGGAGCCCTGGGGCACACCAGCATTTATTTTGTGGAGATCAGACTTGAAACCGTCTAATACAACTTGTATTGAACGGTCCAGAAGATTGCTTCTAATCCAACGAATAAGAGTATCATCGATACCAAATGCACGCATTTTCGATAAAAGAGCTGCATGCCAAACTCTATCAAATGCCTTTGAAATATCAAGCGCAATAATCTTTCTTTCGCCAAAGCGATGCACAGATTTGTTCCACTGTTCGGTGAGATATGCCATCAGATTACCAGTGGTACGATTGCTACGAAAGCCGTATTGCCGGTCATTTAAAAGCTCCCGATCTTCGAGATATTTCTTGAGCTGACGATTTATCAGCGTTTCCATGACCTTGGAAAAAAGGGACGTAAGTGCAATTGGTCGGTAGGAGGAGGGGGGGGGAGGAGTCACCTTTTTTTGGGACGGGCTGGACAAATGCCGTTTTCCATCTACTAGGAAAGATTCCTGAACGAAAGGAGCGATGGAAAAGCTTACGCAGTGGTTTTGCCAGCGATGAAGAACCCCTCTTCAGAAGAATAGGGGTATACCATCCGGGCCAGCGGATTTGTGTATATCAAGATCTTGAAGAACTCTTGCTACTGTACGAGTGCGGAAAAATACCTGTCCCATAGAAAAATTAACGTTCTCAAGTACAGGAGGGGCATTTTTGCTTGCAGGAAACGTAGCACTTGCAGCAAAATGAGCTGCGAACATATTCGCCTTCTCTGAAGAGCTGACAATTAGTTTATCGTCGACGATGAGCGTTGGAACTGATGATGACGTTGAGTTCTTGACGTTTTTTACAAATGACCAGAAGTTTTTACTGCCTTTGGGACATTGCAGAATTTTTTCCCATAACTTCTGGTCATGTAAAAATTTCGTTTTGTGTATAACGGAGTTGCACGAGTTCATAACTTGTTTGTGTTTCTTCCGATTTTCCTCAGTTGAGTTGGCTTTGTAGGATCGGAAGCTTACTTCTTTCAACCTGACAGCTTCTTTACACTCTTCGGTAAACCAAGACTTTTCTTTTGGTTTGATACATTTTGTTCTGTGAGGGACAGAAGTTCTCATTCCAAGAAAAATCACTTCTGTAATCATTTCAGCACTGGCATCAATGTCATTATCGAGGAAGCATAATGACCAGTTAAAGTTGCGAAAGAAATTGTTCAGACCGTCCCAGTCGGCTTTCTCGTATTGCCAAACGGTCCTAGTTTGAATTTTTTCTTTAACTGGATGGTTGGAGATCGAGAAATTAGCTGAAATGACACAATGGTCCGAGGTGCCAAATGGAGAAGTTACTTTAATAGTATATTTAGCAGGATGGGAAGTAAGGAACAAGTCAAGAGTATGGGCGGAATGCCCAACAACATCCGGTATACGAGTAGGTTCATCGACAAGCTGGGTAAGATGGTTATACTCAGCAAAGATCTCGGTATACCTTCCTTCGAGTGTTGTCTGGCCAGAATAGCGGAGCCAGCTTGAATTGTGTACATTGAAGTCGCCCGTAATCACGACTTCAGTGTGAGGACAATGGGAAACAATTCGGGAAATTGAATCTGACAAAACATCTAACTCATCACAAGTAGACATGCTGTCAAGATTCGGACTCCCGTAAAGAAAACAGTAATGAATGATATGCTTGCGGACAGTGAATTTGAGCCACAGGAAATTAAAAATCGTATTAGAACAATGCCCATATTGGGGAAGGCTCTGGCAAGCAATATCATTCCTAACATAAACGACAAGACCATGGTGAGATATAGAAGTTTTGAATAGACGAATCAAACTGTTGATTCCGTGCAACATTATTTGTAAACTCGAAATGATTTCGTACTAATCGCGCAACGCTGTTCGACTTCTCTTTCCTCATTGCCAGTAAAATATATTTGCAAAAACTTTGCCTCTTGATCCGGTACTGGAAGCAATGAACCGATTCGATGATATATTTGTCCTTGAACTTCAAAAGTGGGCATGTAACCGGCGTTGTTGACAATGTTTGTTGCGCCGAAGGAAGTCATTTGAAAGCATGAATTTTACTGATGAATGTTTTGCAGGAAGTGTTTTGAAACTGAAGTGTCACCAGAAATGTAACTTCGAAGCGGCTCAGGTGGCTCCATCAGCGGGGACAAAACAACTTTACCATTCGAACAACACATTCCTGGGGATTCCTTAGCAAAATTAAGAGCACCGCAATGCACGTAAGCCTTATTCATTAGCCCAATAACTACATCTACGTGATTCCTGTAATCATAGCCTCTATTGTAATTAAATGCTTCCAACTTCAAATCAATCCGTTCCCTTGATAGAGCCAATCGTAATCGCTTGGTATCAAGTCGTTCCATATGTTGTTGGGGGGTTTCTTCTGCTCTGGTAGTTGAAGATCTGTCACGCATTTGCTGAAGGCGATTTCGAAGTTGCTCTTCAATTTCAGCGGCTCTTGAAGTGGAAGCTCTGTCACGCATTTGCTGAAGGCGAGCTCCGAGTTGTTCTTCAGTTTCAGCGGCTCTTGAAGTGGAAGCTCTGTCGCGCATTTGCTGAAGCCGAAATTTATATGTTGATCTTCAGTTAAAGGAGAATCTATATTCCCTCATATTCTTTGCTTTGGATGATTTCCTCCCACACGACGTTTTTTTTGGTGGCATTGTGGAAACTGAAGACATATTAAATATATATATATATATTTAAATTGCGATTATGTATAAGAAATGTTTATTGTAGAAGGAACATTTGCAATCGATTGAAAATTAAAAAAGAGAAAAGATGTCTAAAGCAATTTATATGTACATTTACTCCCGAAAAGAACATTTGCAATAGATTGAAAGGAAATGTCGAAAATATGTTTTCGTTATATTTCCAGCCAACAATTTAGTGTCAGCGTTTTTAAATCCTTCTTTTCGAAAAACAAGGAATGACTAACGGGGAAAAAACAATATAGTTTGATATTATTTTGGATAGTGGAATGACGTTATGGAGTTTAAACCTACCAATTTAATGCAAGTCAAATTTGCAGCCAACGATTGAGTGTTGGATTACGTTTTTAACTTCTCTTTTTTGAATACGAAGAATGACTTTAACGGAGAAAACACAATATGGTTTGATATATGTAAGTTCGGATAAGAAAATGATGTTAAGTGGCTTAAACTTACCGATTCAATTCAATTGCATAGCAATAATGTCAAAAGCAAACTTCGATTTGCGAAGTTATGACAAAACTTAATTAATTAACGGTAACTAAGCGACTAAATATATTTATGAATGACTTTAATTCGAACAGGAAAACGTTTGTTTGATCACTCACTTGTAGCGGATGGCAATGGTACAGTAGATGTAGTAGGTTATTTGGAAAATTTTTTGGCAGACGTATATTGCATCAAATGCACCCGCTGTTCGTAGAGAGTATGATTTTTTTTACTCGGTTCCATAAATCTGATGCTTTCATTCAAGCGTTCAGCTAATCTGCTTAAGTTGATCGAGATATAAAGGGAAAGTTTTTTGAAAATTACGGAACTCCGGAATTAACTGTTAAGTATACTGGAACCATCCCTGGACTAAACTATAATTACCCTGAAAATTTGATAGAAATCCGTTGGGCGGTCGAGGAGTCCATACTGTACATATATACATACATACATACACATACATATATATTATATATAGGAAAACAAAAAGAAAAAAAAATTATAAAAAAATTGAACCAACAAGTTAAAAGCCTGCATTTTTTTTTTGTCCTCCACTCGATTGGCCATTCCGGAATTTTCGCTGATGTTTCAAACCGCTTAAAAATGTTTGAAGAAACCAAAAAAAAAAAAAAAAAAAAAAAATTTTAAAAGCCTGCATTTTATTTTCGTCTTAAACCCGATCAGCCATTGCGGAGTTCATAAATTTTTAGCGGTTTGAAACATCAGTCAAACCGCTAAAAATTTTTGAAAAAACCAAAAAATTTTATTGAAAAAATTGAACCAAAATTGTTTAAATCCTGCATTTTTTTTCCTTCCACCCGATCGGCACGAAACCTTCACAGGAACCATCCCTGCACTAAACTATATTTACCCTAAAAAATGCATAAGGATCCATTGGGCGGTTTAGGAGTCCATAAGCAACATACATACATACACACATCGATTTTTATACATATACTAGCTTTTACCCGCGGACTCGCTCGCGTCAAATACAGTGTCTAAGAGTTCGCCTTCGCCAGGGTAATCTTAATTTTTAAAAATAAAGTCCACTACTGGATCGCACCAACTTGCTCTAATAAGACATTGATCGTGGCTTGAGATTTTGAAAAAAAAAAAATTATTTTTCGCAACTCTTATTCTTTGGGTGAAATTCAATGTATGGTAGTAAAATTATCAAAATTTGTGGATTGGTTTCTCAGAGTAAAAATATTTTTTGAGGAACATTTTTCCAAAAAAAAATTAAATTCCCCAATACATAGGTGTTCTGCATTTATCATATAACTACTTATCATTTTTAAAAAGTTAATGATCTGTTTTCAAAGTATAAAATTATTAAGAGAAGAGTTTTTCAAAAAACAACAAAATATTTACTAAAAATATAGGATATTTTTGCTAACTTTGTTTCCAGCCATTTGATAGGTCATACGGTGATACTAAGGCAAGTTATGTATTCGTAAAAAAAAATTCTAGCAATCAAACATGACATTACTATGATAGAGGTCGAAAAAAGGGGGACCGACAATTCTGTTTGTCTGTCTGTCTGTCTGTCTGTCTATCCATTAGTCTGTATCAGCCTAAACGGCTGGACCGATTTGCTTCATACTTGGTAAATAGTAATATTATGACGGTTTTTTGGAATAAACATTGTAGCTTTAAAACTAACTGTAGCCATACGATTTTTAGTGAAAAATTATTTTTTTTTTCAAAAATGGCTCCTACGATTTTGATAAAACTTTCTGAATAGGGTTTTATGTGCAAATTTTATGTTTTGGTTGGAATACTTCATCAGGAAAAGTCTTATAGCGGTACCCCTTAGGACCGGTCTTTTTGAAATCCGAATTTCTCGTAAGCCTCTCTTAACGAACTTCGCTGAAATTGGAATCCCTTTTATAAAAGAAACAATATAAATTCTTAAATTAAAACAAATTTTTTTTGAGTTTTCTTAAAAACTTTAAATTTATTTCATTGTTTGTTTTTTTCCAAAAACGGTTTAATCTATTTTTTTTTTTATTTTTATATTTCTGATAAAAACTACAAAGCGCTAGAAGTTGGCATACTCAAAAAATATTGGGAATATATTTTCGAAAAGTTTTTCAAAAAAACTGTTTTTTGAAAAAACTGGGCTACCAATTTTTTCGCTAATATTCAAAAAAGTAAAAGAAACCTGATGGCTTACTTCATTTTCTCCAAGAAACGTTTTAAGTATTGATTTTTAAGTGATTAATAAAATTTTATTTTTTTCAATGTTTTTTTTCCAAAATCTCAAGCACCAAAACCATTTTAACACATTAGAGCAAGTTTGTACGACTTAGTCGTGCACTTTATTAATATAAGTTTGATGATAATTTCTCTTTGGCTTAGTTATTTACAGTTATACATTGTTGAATATTATTTGGCAAAGAGATCTTCACACTCTATCCCTAACACAAAAACAAAAACAAATAAACTGCACGACTGGGTCGCACGTACTTGTTCTGTGGGTGCACAGCACGATGATTACAAAAAAAATGTTATGTGTTTCTGATGATGCAGTATTGCAAAAACATATTGCATATTGTGCTCATAAACAATAAAATGCATGACTGGGTCGCACGAACTTGCTCTTATGATAAGCAATTGCGTAGTGGCTGCATATATGGATATTTAAAAAAATTAAATAATTTCGAAAATCCTTTTACTTTTTAAATTAGTTTAAGAGTTTTCTCGGAAAAACTAAGTATGCAATAAAATTTCAAAGCTTAACGTCAATCTAGGAAAAAAAATATTGAAAATCGTTGGACCAGTTTTTTTTAAAAAGGTTATTTTTGAAAAACTTTTTCAAAAAATATTTTGAAATTTATTTGAGTATGCAAATATATGGCAATCTGAAGTTTACATTTGAAAAATAATTTAAAAAAATCAATGTACCCGTTTCCAATATATTTCGAAAACCAAACATTTTTTTGAAAAAATTATAAAAAATCCCAAAACAAAGTTTTTGAAAATTTTGAAATGCTATATTAATAAAATTATAAATGACTTCCTATGGCCAAAATTTTATTGAAATCAAATGTATAGTTTACGAGAAAATTTGATTTGAAAATACTGGTTCTATGAGAGGTACCGTTATTAGACAAATTTTGAAAAAAAATTTCAAACCAAAAGATAAATTGTCTTGCAAAAATAGCATTCTGAAAGTTTTATCAAAATCGTTAAAGCCGTTTTCGAGAAAATCAATTTTTGTCTTCAAGATTGTATGGCATGTGCCGTTATTTTTGGACCTAGAGCAAAAATAAAAAATTTGTTCCGAGGGACGGCCAAATAAATCCTAAGTACCAAATTTGAAGCAAATCGGCCCACCAGTTCAGCCTCCAGAGGCGCGAACTGACAGACAGACAGACAGACGGAATTTCCAGACCCACTTTTTTCGACTTCTCCATCATCGTAATGTCATGTGTGAAGTGTGATTGTTATCTCAAATTTTTTTTCCTGCACGAATCCATAACTTGTCTTATAGTACCTATAATCGCAAGTAAAAAAGTTAAAAGAAAACACCTTGTCGTTTGAAATAAAACTTCAAATAAAAGAACAAATTAAAAAAGGTGCCTCCAACAAAGCATTGGCTCTTAGGTATATATAATGTTGCGCTGTCTTTTATTTCTCATTTAAAGAAAAAGTAACATTTAATAATGACCAAGGTATTAAAGTCTTTCTTGCCATTAAAAACAAAAACATTTCATATTGAATTCAACTGAATTCCCAGCAATGGAATGCAAACTTTATGCATGGATCTAACGGTTATGTTATGCTTTTAATATTAAAAATAACTCAGTATTGAATACTATTTTTAATTTTAACGATATACACAGCTGGTCAAAAAAATAGGTGTGATCAAATTTTTTCGCACCACTGTTGTCTTTGATGCAAAATAACTGTTTTTTTGATCGCAGGCCTTACAAAAAGTTCTTGTTTTAAGAAAAAACGGTTATTCTGTTGACACTGATGCTGAGCTTACTGCATTTTGTGTGTGTTATGTTGAGCTGTTCTATTTTCTTTGTTGCATTAGGATTTGGTGTTTTTAAGAAGTTGGTCATTAAAATAGGTGTTCTCCAAATAAACCCACAGTTTATATCTTTGTTACTTCAAAAAAATACTAAATTTCAAGGTAACCTCTTTTTAATAATTTTACTATCCATAAATGATAGTTGTTAATAAATAAAATAATAAATAATAGTTTATTAGACTTTTAGTATGGGTAGAAACGTCCACTGTTCGGCGGAAGAAAGGCGGGTAGTTTTACAGCTAAGAAATGAAGGTAAGACTTACAAATTTATAGAAGAAGCCCTAGGAAGATCCCAAAATTTTGTGACAAATACACTCAAGGCCAGATTAGTGCGCGAAAATCGTAGGAGGCCGAAAAAAAACATCAGTCACCACTGATCGCCGTGTCCTCATTTTGGTTAAGTCTAAACCTTTTGCTACGTCAAGGACAATAGGAGCACAAATCAATAATGAAGTGAGTGACCGCACAATCCGCAGAAGGCTTCAGAGCTTCAACCTACCAGGAAGAGTTGCCAGGAAAGTTCCTTTACTAAGAGCAAATAATATAAGGTCCCGAAAAGAATTTGCCTTAAAAGATAGAAGTTGGAACGGACCTGAAGGAGCAAAAAAATGGCGAAATATCCTCTGGAGTGACGAAACAAAAATTAATTTGTTCTCATCAGATTCGGGGCGTAATGTCAGGCGACCAAAAGGAAAGGACTACCACCCTCACTATACCCGGAAAACAATGAAACACGGGGGAGGAAATATAATGGTCTGGGGCTGTTTTTCCTGGTATGGTGTGGGTCCCATATTCCGCATTAATAACGTATTGACCAAATAGGGTTATAGGGATATCTTGGAAGATGTTATGCTTTCATTTGCCGAAGAAAACATGCCTCTCCGATGGAAACTTCAGCAGGATAATGATCCGAAACATACGGCGCATCTTGTGAATGGTTGGTTTCGAGAGAAAGAAGTCTCAATCGTTTCGTGGCCAAGTCAATCCCCTGATCTCAACCCGATTGAGAACTTGTGGAATCTGCTTAAGCGAACTAGGAGGTCAATATTTTCCAAATGGGAACCAATTGTGGGCTGCTGTCCAGAGGGAATGGTATTCTATACCCCAAGAAACATGCCAAAAGCTTATTGAGTCAATGCCACGCCGACTTCAAAAAGTTTTGGATAACAATGGCGGATACTCGGGTTATTAGAGAAAGGTAAACTGAAATTTTGATAAAACACAACATAATTTACTTATAAACGATCATTATTGATGATTTAGGAAGCCGCACCTATTTTTTTGTCCAAGAACAAATGGATACACCGACGGTTTTCTTGTATACAATTTATAATAAATTGATTTAAAAGCCTAAAATGTTAAAATTATTTTAGTTATTAAATAATTTATTTATTAAATATTGATTATCTAATAAAAACTAATGTCAAAATAATATTTAAATAAACAAAAAAAATTAAGTTTATATGAAAAACAATAATTGCACCTATTTTTTTGACCAGCTGTGTATATATTTAGCTTTACGACTAATGTAACAGGTAAGTATCGATCTCTTCTGTACAAAAAAAAAACGCTTGGAAATTAGAAACATTTGAAAATTAGAATTCGCCAAAACTTTTTTATTCTAATTTTCGAGCTTTGCCTGTATTACCAATTTCCGCTATTATCATATGTAGCCAAAAACTAAAAATGCAGTTTTCTTTGAAGCCCTCTATTTATATTACACACAAAGTTCCACCAAAATTGGGGAGAGTTTTTTGAGTAAATTAGAAAAAACGAAAAAAATGGCCAAAACCTAGTGGCTATTTGTATGGAAGCAACTATTTAGAAAAGAGAAACTGAAGAAAATGCAATGCCATCTGATAAGAAGCTGTAAGGAACTATGCCAAAAAAACTTGTAGAAAACTATAAAGAACTATGCCTGAGTCAATTCAATCAAGCCGTTGCGAACTTATGGCCATTTCAAAAAAAGCCATTTAATCCTAAAGTTATCTAAGTTTTGAGCTTAATCTAAAATCGTTTGAGCCGTTTTCGAGAAAATTCAAAAAACCGTTACTTGAAAGATACCAGTTTGAGCCGGGCTAAAACGAAATTAAAATTTTTTTTTTATACGAATGCATAACTTGCCTTATAGTACCTTTAATCGCAAGTAAAAACCTCAGCAATCGTAGTGGGATTTAGTTCATAATATTAGGAGAAAATTCAGTTGGGACATAGTTCATTACGAACTTATTCCCAATGAGCCGTGTGGACGCGGGTGCGGCGTGGGCGTGGGTGCGGCGTGACCGGGCCTCCCTGCGCCACGCGTCAAGCGCCCTTGCTCATTTTTTTTTAATATACTTTTTGTTCCCTTTAAATTGTTTGGTATGCGATTTTTTACCAAAATAATTTTCCAAACACTGCACGAATTTTATTTTATTCGTCACTCTGTTAGGTTACTTAAGTTTCAATTTTTTACTTTGTTAAAAATTCCATTAAAAATTTTATACTTTTTCATTCCAAAGCATTCATTTTTGTTTTATTTTCTAACGATTGGGAGTTAGTTCATTTGGGAAAAACCAACAATACTCAACTCTTGGGATTTAATTCATATTTATGGGACTAAGTTCATTCTACATTTGGGACATAGTTCCTTAAAAATATGGGAGTTAGTTCACATGAACCAAGTCCCATATTCGGTGGGAATTGGTTCATTGGGAGTTAGTCGATTTGGGAGCTAGGACGTAGGGCCAAATACTACGAATAAATATTACTTTACAGTGGAACAAATCTTATAAATGGGCTACAAAAAATTCAGCTTGACGATTTTAAGATTTTTTTCTTCCAAACCATCTACATTATGGTCCCTTTCATTTAAAAGAATATATATAAAAATCCACCCATCCTAACTCTAGAAATAAGGTCACACACAAAAATTAAATTAATTTTTATATATATAGATATAGATAGTTGTTAAAATCAAAAGATATCATTACCTATGTATTTTAGACACTACCGATCCTGAATTTAATAAAATGTTGTACCTATTCTCACTGTTTTTAGATAAGCCGCTATATGGGAACCTATGTTTTATATTCAGATTTACACCCATCCAGAGATTAAAATGAGTATGTTCGAGTAAGTTCAAACACTACGATTTTTTCCATTTGATCGATCATACTCGATCGTTTCGCTTCCATGCTCGTAAGTCATTTTGCTTTTGATTAAAAACAATCACGAATAAAGACAAACGAACTGATCTAACTCATGAGCACAGACCAATATACAGACCGCCAACTCGTACTCCTCTTGCCTGAAACACTGATTGTTGCGCTTGATATTTCAAAGGCATTTGATAGAGTTTGGCATGAAGCTCTTTTATCGAAAATGCGTGCATTTGGTATCGATGATACTCTTATTCGTTGGATTAGAAGCTATCTTCTGGGCCGATCAATACAAGTTGTATTAGACGGTTTCAAGTCTGATCTCCACAAAATAAATGCTGGTGTGCCCCAGGACTCCGTTCTGTCTCCGACTCTCTTTCTCATTTTTATAAATGATCTCTTGTCTGTGACTTCTAATCCATTAAATTGTTTTGCTGACGACTCCACCCTCAGCTTTTCGTATACGTTTGATAATTCACGGCCTTCGCCTTCGGACGTGTTATTACAACGGAATCGTATGATAAGCTCGTTAAACTCCGATTTAAACAGCATTGTGAATTGGGGTACTAGGAATCGTGTGGAGTTTAATGCGTCGAAAACTCAATGCTGTCTTTTGTCGTTGAAGCTAAACATACCCCCTATGCCATTATCCATGAAGGGTTCTTGCATCGAGGAGGCCGAAAAGCTATCAGTACTCGGTATGTGTATCAGTGACAATCTTCGTTGGAATGATCATATACTTGAGATTGCCAAGAATGCTGCAAGATGCTTAGGCTTTCTTAATAGATGCAAGAAGTTTTTCACCCCTTCTGATCTGGCTACAATTTACAAAGCGTTTATACGCCCTAAACTCGAGTATAACTCCCATCTCTGGGCATGTGCTTCTCAAACTTTTCTTCACCTGCTCGACAGAGTTCAGAAAAAAGCGTTAAAATTGATAGGAGAGAGAAGCATTATGGAAACATTTCCATCCCTTGAACATCGTCGAAATGTTTCATGTCTTTCCTTATTTTACAGATTCTTTTATAAAAAATGCTCACTCGAGATAGCCAGTTGCGTTCCACCCCTTAAACATTTCCCCCATAATACTCGTCTTGCTAGGAACGCTCATCAGTTTACACTTGAGCCCAATTTCGGACGTACCGTGAAATATAGAGATTCTTTCTTTAGCCGTACAACACAAATGTGGAATGAATTGCCTGGCAGAATTTTCCCTTGCCATTTTTCAATTTTTTCAATTTTTTTTTTTCAATTTCAATTAATTTATTTTCTTCTACTATATATCAGTTACAAAAGTACAATGTTTATCTTAAGAAACATTCAAGATCAATGTTCATCGACACCTCCTTTCTCTCCCTCCATAACTTCCTATCGCTCGCGCTGTGACTTATCATTAAAAGGGCTATAACAAACCCCTTGAGCGCGTGTGCCTTAAAAAAAAAAAAAAAAAAAAAAGTGCACACATAAGAGAGGTCCTGAGCACGGACCAATATACAGACCGCCAACTCGTACTCCTCTTGCCTGAAACACCCTCGAAATATTTTTTCCTGTCTGTGAATACGTGTACATCTCTCTCTGTGCATTTTGTAATGGCAACTATACCTGCGTATGCCATTTATTTTTTAGGTGTGTTTGCTAAATGGGTTTTAAAAGCAAGGGAGAGCGTCACACTCTCAAAATAAATGGCATATCAGCTGATTTTTAGCTTGTAGGCAAAAAGAGAGACCATACAGTGAGTTGGCGGTCTGTATCTTATTGGTAAGTGCTCATGAGTATCTTCTGACTTTCATATCCACGAACAAAATTATTCGCAAACAGTTGTAACAAGTTTCGAGTACTCGAAAAAAGATCTACTGATCGTTTTGATCGTGAACAAAGCTAGTACTCACAAGCAATGCGTGAACAAAGGAAACTGGTTCTACCTGTTTTATTATCTTTATCTGTTGTATTTTAAGGGTAATGTTTTGTATTCGCAGAAAATAGAGCAGAAGAAAAAGGGTTTCCTATTTTGGAAAGATTTATGAATAGGTAGGTGGCTAGGCAGGCAAAGGATCTAATTATGCAACAAAAGATGGTCAACATTCGAGGTTGGTGTATCTATGTATTCAAGTGAAGGCAATTTTTTATTTGCGATTATTCATTTATGGTAGGTGCAGGCACAGACAAAAGAAATATACAGATGTAGAATAGTAGAACAAAAGCATGTTAAAAAAAAAATCAAAGCTAGCATACCAAAATCGAAAGCTAGCATACCTCATACTCAAACATGTACGAGAAATTGACATCCTTCGAAAAAATTAAACATACCATTATCATACCATACCTCCATAGCAAAAAAAACCAGTCCTAGTCCTACCAATACGATTCCACGGTCCATGGCATGGTGGAGGGTGGAGTGGTGGAACTGGAACCACGATCAAGGAAACACAACTCAACTTCTGTTTGAGTTTGAGGATTTGAGGGTTGAAATTTTTTTTAGCAGTGCACCTCACCTGAATTTGTCAAACCGAATGGTTGTTTGAGGTCTACGGAATAGTTAATGCTGGAATGGTTGTCTGTGTCTACGGATAGTGTTTTTTTGTTCAGCTTAGATAAAGACATTTTATTTGTGTATCTTATATCTCGCCTTGCTTTTCTTTTACTACTTTTAATTACTAGGTATAGTTGGATTCTTAAAAACAAAGTACCTATTTGTTTTGAAGGTTTATGCAGTTAGTTTTTGTAAATACATTTGTATAAATAAAGTATAAGGTATTGAGATTTTTAACGACGAAATATAGTTTTTCTGCAAATTTATTTTTAAAATTTTAAATGTTTTCAACTGATACGAAAAAGCACAGGTACGGATACCGTGTAAAATGTTGTATTTCCTCTTGTGGAGCTAAGAGGCAGGAGAATCTGTCAACAAAATTTTTCAAATTTCCAGCTCGGTAGAAGAACCAAGAAAGAAAGTGGCATGATGCCTGTAATTTAAAAGAAGTGTCCTTCATAAAAATCTTTATTTATGTGAAAAACACTTTGAAACAAATTTGATATTAAAAAAGAATCTTAGAAAAGGGTCTGTTCCCAGTTTATACCTTGGAAATATATCAAATTCGTTCGGTTCAAATATCGCAACCTATTTGAAACCTTCCACTTATACACAAGGTTCTGATGTAGATTTAACCTTACAGGAGTTTAAATCAATATCAGACGAACATTTTCAGAAACATGTCAGTTCTGAATATTTCCCACAAAAAAAATGATCAAGACTGCCAGGGCTACAAAAATGAAATTTTAAAATTAAAACTTAAAATATACAATTTAGAAAAAATGATAAAAAACATACGAAAACAAAGCAATTTAAAACATATTGCTTTGCGGCGCAAAGTTAATATATTGAAAGTAGGAAGCTTATCAAAAAGGAAAGATGGGGAAACAGCCACGAAAACGGTATCAATGTGAATTGATTCATTGCCTGTGGTAAACAAAAATGCAAAAACTTATGCAAAAATGCTAATGACCAAGAACAAAACCTATTCTAAAGACGAAAAATGGCTTTCTCAAAATATATTTTTTAGAAATGCTGCTCTTTATAACTTTATGAGGGAAACTCTTGAATTCCACCTGCCTCATCCTACTTCTTTATACAAGTGGATGGATATAAAACATCTTTCACCTGGCTTCAATGAAGAGGTTTTATTAAAAATAAAGGGCAAAGTAGATGAATTACCTGAAGTGAGTAAAAATGTAGTACTTATTTTTGATGAAATATCGATCGAGGAAAATCAAACATATAATAAGTTTAAGGACAGAATTGACGGGTTTGTTGACTATGGTGATGGGAAAAGAGAACCAATAAGAGGAAAAGCTATTTGTGTTTTCATGATAAGGGGACTCTGCTCCAATTTCAAATATATTCTGAACTATGTTGTTAGTGCGACATCTTGTCCCTTGTTAGAACTAAAACAACAAATTTTCAAATGCTTACATGTTTGTGCAAGGCTGGGAATATTTATACGAGCGCTCACATGCGCCCAATTTTTTCAACTTGGAAATAAAGAAGGAATAAACAAAAACATCGATAACAATTGGTTTGTTAATGAAGGAAAAAAGATATACCTTTGTTTCGATGTACCTCATCTAGTTAAATCTATCAGAACAAATCTAATATCTTCAGACTTTTGCCTTCCTAATGTAGATGTTGTTAGCTGGGACGTTTTGAGAGAACTATGTATATGGTATTGACTCTCAAAATCTTGTAAGAGCTTGTCCGAAAATCACCCAAGCACACGTGGATCCTACAAATTTTCAAAAGATGTCAGTTAGCTTGGCTACTCAAGTATTTTCACACAGCGTATCATCAGCAATGTTAGCAATGCTGGAAGTTTCGGTTTTTTCTAAGAACGTTGAGGGTAAGGCCAAGGCCACGTCAATTTTTTTCAAACAAATTGATAAAATGTTTGATATTTTAAATGGACACCCACCGTTAGTTAGAAACACAATTAATATGGAATTCTTAAATGAAATGAAAGATTTATTAGCGTCATTACAACTTACTAAAAACACAACCGTTCATTGCTTTAAGGGAATAGTTTTAACTATAACATCTTTCCTTTCTTTGGCCGATGATCTATTTGCCGATTATCCCGATTTTTCTTATTTTTATTTGAATAAAATGAACCAGGATTCACTGGAAAATTTCTTTTCACATGTTCGTGCCCGAAACGCAAACAAAAGAAATCCAAATGTTTTTGAGTTTCAATCAATTATAGCCAAGATCATTTCTTTGAATCTACTATTTACATCGAAATTCTACAACTGCCAAAAAGATTCAGATGAAATTCTTGGTGTTGATTGGTCTACAGTTGTAAATAAAAAATTTGAAAAGCCTATTTTGGATGTCAATACAGCCGAAAAAGAAGCAAAATTAAGTCCTGACTGTGAAATGATCGGTTGTTTTGATTCAGATGAGCGGCCATCTGTCTCAACAACTGTCAAGAGCATGTCAATTCGATACTTTGCAGGACACTGTTGTTACAAGCTATTTAAATTGATGAAAGAGCCATGTCGAAATTGTAATCAAACATTACTAAAAACGGCTACAACAATAACAGACGATTCTGAATTTCTTATCCACCACAAGGCATACTTAAATTCAGAATCAGACTTTGGTAAACTATTTCCCCCCTCCGACATATTTTTTTGAAATTTGTAAGCTTCAAATAAATGTTTTTGAAAACATATACATCAAAAGTCCAGAAATCATTAAAATAAAATCCAAAATAATATCATTAAGCATTACAAAAACAGAGAGCTTTAGTCCTGAGTGATTTAAGGATCCAATTTGTGGTAAACACCGTTTAGATGCCCTTTCATTTATGATTCTAGTTTTGCTGAGGAAAAATTGTATTTGGACGAGCAAAAACACAAAAAAATTGGGACGTAAGGGAAAAACACAAAACAAACGTCTTGAAAATTTAATGGATATTTAAAATGAATATGAAACTACTTTTATAGGGTTTTCACACCGAGCCGAAAACCCGCTTTTCGGCTAAAAGTTTACAAAAACCTGAATTAAGTTTGAAGATCTTATTTAACTTGTGTGATCATACCACCAACGAAAAATAGTGTAACTGGTGCCATCTACACTAAAGAAGTGAACTAAACTCCACGTAGTCCATATTCTACATCTGTATATTTCTTTTGTCTGTGGTGCAGGTTAAAACTGCCCAAAACCGGTACTGTTTTTTAGTAATTTTAGTAAGTTCGCTTTTACGGATCTTCCAATAATTGTTTTAAAAGGAATATTTCTTTTGTTTGTAAGAGAACTAGTAACATAACATTTATATAAATCTAGGTTGAAAGTGCAAGGTTATGAGTGATTTCAATTAAGCGAAAAACTAGCGTGGTCGAAGTTCTCATTCTTTGATTGATTTCTGTATGTATATCTCTTGTGTGTTAAATTTAAAAAAAATGGATGATAATTTTATTTATTTAAGATTAATTGAACATGTTTATTCCAACTGCTGAAGTAAGGCCTGGATAACATTTGGTGAAGTGAAGAACGAAAACGGTGAGACAATACCCAACATTGTGGCATGAAGATCATGTAAAAAATTGTGAAATGTGTATCAAAATCAACAACAAATCTTTTGAGACACAATTATTTTTGTAGGCGATCTATGCCAGGCACAAGTAATGCAGTTAGTGTATCAACGGGTGACAGAAACGAAATTCTGAAAATTGATATTGTTTTTTTTTTTATTATCTGGACAACTTTTTCCTTTAATTTTTATTTTATTTGGATTTAATTACTTTTTTAATTGTATTTTTTTTTTTTTCAAGTTAATACAAATAAAAATCATTGTGACTATTAACATTATTTACTGTTTTTTTCCTCATAATAATGCCTTTTTTGCATACGCCAACTAAGTATATTGACTCATGAAGCAAAGTCAATCGACACCGATCTGCCCCTTGGTAAAAGTAACTTAAATACAAAAACCCCGAATACACATTTTACACAGCGATTACTGTAACGATCGCATTGATCGTGTACATTTTGATCATGAACAACTTTATTCGTTTTGTTCAAACTCGTTTATATACTCGGTTGGAAGGTATACTCGATTTTATTCGTTTCAAATGTGTTGTTATTCACGGGTCGTCATGCTCAATGCTCATGACCAAAAATACTTGTAAGCATATAGTTTGATAGGTTGACTCTGTTTGTTCAAACTCGCTTTTTCGTTGCTCGTGAACAGTACTCGACTCGTTTAAGGTTAAAACAGCAGGTGATGAGCATCAATATACATAATATAAAAACTGACAGTAATCTCCTCAATCATCTCTCACATTAGCACATCACACCATGAGTCCTTTCAACGACAATAGCGCACGTGTCTAAACACATTGCATTCTTCATAAAAATGTATGCTTACGTACTTGATTATTGTCTTATTAATTTGAATTCTAATAGTACGCGTGTCCAATGCGTAGCGTACAATTCTAATACAAAATGGTTTCACAAAAGTACAGCAATATCATCCATCAGAATTATTTTACAGAGATTGAACATTGAAATAGTACACAAATCTTCATCAACATCAACGTTTTATCGAAGCGATTTTTGTGGGAACGTTTGTTAGTAAATGACGCTTATAAGAAACACGCTTATAGGAAACCTGAACAAAAGCACCGCGTACAAGCCTTTTTACACCAATGTAAAAGGCATTCTTTATAAGAAACACGCTTGTTCGAAATACACTGATATGAGGAACTTTTAACAACACCGATTCTCTATTTTCCTGTAAAATTGGATGTGTAGGTATTAGAAGTTTTTAGAACAAACTAAAATGCCCATATAAATGTTCTTTAAATGCGAACACACCCTTAGGAAAAACATGTACTCGTACATGTACGTGTAGGTACATGCCATTTCATGATACAACTAAACCAGATAGAGCCTTCACGTTTTCATTTTTGTTTCGTTCTGAGCATATACGTCACGGACACACATCCCCTTTGCATATTTGTTTTTGTTTTGTTCTGCGCCCTACGTTTGGTATGGTTTAGTTGTATGTATCGTGATCGTGATGCATTTCTGTTTATGTATTTTTTGTTATTTAAAAATAAAGTAAGTTTTTTTTCTGAATGAATATTTTTATAAAAAACTTCTGTTTCTTATATCCGTGTTCCTTTTATAAGAAACTTGTTTGTTATATACGTGTTCTTTTAATAGAAACGTGTTTGTTATACCTGTGGTTTCGATAATAAGAAACACACGCTTACAAGAAACAAAAATTGTGGCATCTTGGAACTTCTTTTAAGCTTCATTTAATAAATACAGTGCACGATTGGGTTGCACGAAATCGTACTCATTGCCACACAAAAACCAAACTCGCCACGAAATATTTATGTTGAGAAATCGAAACTGATAAACCGCGACTTGGATATCAGATAAAACGATTTTTTTTAATTAAAAAAAAAAGAAAAATAGCACAAACCGAAGTGCACGCGATATGGTTGAATTGACAACTCGAAAGGTGCGTTTGATTCAGCGCAGCTGTGACAGTGCTATCAATTGGCTAGCTCAGTGAATGGGGTGGTTCCTCGATACGAAAATTTTTCATCGACTATCAAATTATTTATGGATGAGATTGATTTGAATTGGATCAAATGGATTTATGATTAACTGCCACAAAGAGCGTACTTAATAAAATAGCATTCTGAAAGTTTTATCAAAATCGTTAGAGCCGTTTTTGAGAAAATCATTTTTTTCTTCCCGATTGTATGGCAGGTGCCGTTATTTTTGGGCCGAGAGCAAAAATTAAAAATATGTTCCGAGGGACGGCCAAATAAATCCTAAATACCAAATTTGACGCAAATCGGCCCATCCGTTCAGGCTCTAGAGGCGCGAACAGACATACAGACAGACAGACATACAGACGGACGGAATTCCCAGACCCACTTTTTTCGACTGCACCATCATCGTAATTTCATGTGTGATTGTTATCTCAAATTTTTTTTTCTGCACGAATCCATAACTTGCCTTGTAGTACCTGTAATCGCAAGTAAAAAATATTAATTCGTCCTCGGATATTTCCACACTTTTCTTGGTTTTTCTCTTGTTGGCTAGTTTATTTGACTCACTACTCAATAGCTATATCGTTGTCCATTACGATCAAGTGAAAAACAACATAAACATCAATAGCCTGACAAAAACACACAAAACCGCGGAGCACGTGCAGCTTGCACGAATGATTGAGAATATAAATGCTATAACGGATGCCATTGGCGGCTGCCATATTATTGCGACATGTGACAGATGAACGCAAAAATTTGAGGCGATGAAAAAAGTTTCACTTTTTTCATCGCCGTCAGCTTTGCTTGGCAGTAAACAAAATCTCAAAACCCTTAAATCTCCACATTTTGAATAATTTCTAAATTTGAAATCTCAAAGACCAACATTTTTATTTTCAAAATCCCAGAAATGGAAATTCACAGAACTAAAATTGCCAAAAATGTAATTTTCAAACGCAACCGTTGTCACTGCTATCATGACATTTCTGTATGCGTCTAGTAGTTTCTTTTTAAATCATAGATTATTTTGACACTGAAAGCTGTTTCCCGCTAAAAATATTGACAGATTTGTTGCGGTAAATTTTACCACAAATAGTTCCACTGGCCTATTCGTTTCCTTTATCCATTTTTCACCTATCCTTCTCGTTGGTTCTCCAAAATGCTGGCAGAGTAGAGAGTGCGCTTAACCATCAGCAGGAAGCCCGCTCTAAAAGCATTTTGGAAAGACAACACAAACATGTCTCAATGCAAATGTTGTGAAAGACAATCACGTCTTTCTAACGTGCGACATTTGGTCCACGAGATGACCGAACACAAATGTATGACAGGCCTTCCACAAATCCGTCCTAGATGAAGCTGTTGAGTCCAAAGTCCAGCCAACGTCTGAAATGGCCAAGAGCCCAACCTAGCGTGTCTTCAACACAAAGAAAAGAAAAATGACTTTTGCATCTAATATTTCTCTTACATTCAATCTGCACGAAGACCTACAATATTTTAATCTTTAATATGTAAAGGAAAACAATCGGGTTAGCCTTCGGATCTTTTCTCGCAAGGCGAGTGGAAAATGCCAGAGAATTTACCTGCGCGAAAGATTTTCCTCCATACTGTAGTCTGGGCTGGGCATGGGACAGGGACGTTGTCGAGTTTATAGATGATTTTTCGCTTTTTCTCTTAAGAAGTTGGGATTGCCAAGAATGGGTCTGAACTCGTCCATTGAGCTACTCTTGTTGCAAATGTCACCATTAGCCAGGGATATTTTGCATAATTCGAATGCGTGGCTTGGGTTCAACAACGGTACACACTCTCACCAATGATACGAAGTGTCGAAGCTCGTCCGTGATAGAACACCACCACAGACATTGGCTAAAAAGAGAAGAATGTATTTTGGATATGGCTAAATGGACGAGAAAAGTCGGCCATTTTGGACTTTTGGGTCACTTTTTGGTTTTTGACTGAAAGGCTGCTAGACAGAAAAATTTAGGAGTTAGCGAAAAATCATTTTTCGAATTGATTCATTTTATTTTTGAGTGTATAATAATTCAAAACGTTAAGTTTTTGGCAGATAAGGCCAACGAGATAATTGTGTGTGAATATTTGGTTAGTGAGGAAGATCTTTCAGGAGGAAATATCTCAGGGTCTAGAGAAAGGATCGATAAAGGCAGATAAGTACGCTTTTTCATTCTTTCGATTTGTCCCAGGACAGTATTTTGCGTGTTTTGATAGTTGTGTTTTTCTGGCCAAAAGTGGCAAAAACTTGTTGATTGTGGAGTCTTCGTGCATATCCGTTGTCTATCCCGAGATTGCGGGACTCGCGACCCAATTTTTACTCTCTTTATTAATCGCCATAATCAACCCCGTCATTTTTATTCTTCTTTGTGTCTTTTTTGACACTAAAGAAAACTTTTAATTGTACCTACCAATTTTGTTCATTTTTATATATATCTATTTTATCTTTTGATTTGGCCTTCCACCATCTCTCCCAAACAATTTATTGTAAACTTTTGTTTACGAAAAAATTTAGGGTTTTTTACCTATATTTAAAGGTTTCCCTAATAAATCATTTAAATTTCCTTTTGGAAAATAATTCGTTTGTTTTATTACATTGGAATTCTTCTTTTCAGTGGCTAATCTCGTTGCGCGAACGGAACCAAATTTGACATTTCTTTTTTTTGTTATCAATCATCTTCATTCAACGCGGCACGACGGGTGTGTGCACTTGTTTTGTTTTGCGTTTATTAAATAATTATTGGTTTCTTGGATTCGTAAAATCCATAGTCCGCGGTTTAATAGTACGTTTACATCATTGTATATATAAACTATAGTACTATCACCTGAGGTGCGCCATCTATCGACGAAAAACTAAGCTCGAGAATACCATGGGAAGCAACAACAACAAATAAAATGGTTTAAAATTGTTGTTGTTGCTTCCCATGGTATTCTCGAGCTTAGTTTTTCGTCGATAGATGACGCACCTCAAGTGGGAATACTATAGTTTATATATGCAATGGTTTACATTAAACATCCTAAAGATAAATTTATTTGTTCGCGTGTAGATTCATTTGTTTATAAAAAGTAAATCGTGATAATTGGCGCTCAACGTGGAACCAAGATCGTACAATTAATTTCTGTTTGTTTGCTTTCGACTCTGTGTTGTATATTTATAGGAAAGATTTTCTGTTTTTTTTATAATCAAATAGTTAAAAAAAGAACATTATACTTGGAGTTGTTCTTTTTTAACAGGCAGCAGCAGCAGGCAGCAGGTTTTTATCAAAAAAGTTTTTGTGTGCGGAGTTTTGGAGGAAAAGTGTGGAGCAGTGACCAGAGAAGCAGAGGAAAAAGATATATAAGAGGAAGGTGTTGTGGAAGCAAGGATTTGGTGAGAGTTCAATTGTTTTTCTTTTGTTAATTTCGTACTTCACAATTGAGATTTAACATTTCAATTGTTCAATTTCATTTGAAAGAAGGTTCTTCTAATTTGCATCTTAGCTGTTTTATTGTATAGACATATACATAAATAGGTTTCGATAGCATTTTTTTTTTATTATTTTGGGGCGGGGGTGACTATTGTCATCTCTTTCGGTTTTGTGGAAAATTTATTTTGTGAGTTGGTAGTTTTTAGTGTTACCACTTTACGCGATTTTTGATTTTGATATTTTTTTGTGGATACTTTTTTTTAGTACCTTTTTTCTGATTTTTTTTTCTCTCTTGGGGTATAATATTTCTTTTAAAAGTTTTTTTTTCTTTAGAACAAATTCTTTTTTAATTTTCATTCGTTTTAGATAATCTCTTTGTTTTTTTGTAGATTTTGAGAATTTTAAATATACCTTCGTAGTGTTTTTGCAAGTTATTTTTTTAAAGTGATAGGCATTCTAAAAATAAAGATTGCAAGTTTTTTTTCCTTTCTTCAAAATAGATTGAGATTTTACAGGGTGTTTTGAGTGTTTATGCCAATTTTTTTTGTTGCGTTTATTTGTTTCTTAATAAATTTCCGTTTGATTTTATTTTTTTTATTTTTCGTTGGGAGTTTTTCTTTTCAATCAAGATCGTGTTAGGAGTTTTTACCATTGAGTGTTTGTTTTTTTTTTTAATTTTAGATTTTCCATCAACATGGACATTAAAAGGTTGTGTCAGGATGAGCTACATTATGAAATGCTCAGTAGAGGGTTAGAAAAAAGGACGGTTGACGTAATGAGATCGTCACTGCGATCAGCTCGCATGCTGGAACGCAGGGGTTCGGTGGAGGCATAAATTAAATATCCATTTTCATATATTGTGGATAGGGATGCAGTGCAGGAAAAAATTAGTGAGATTAGGACTCTTCTTAAGGATCAACCAAGAAATCCGAAGTTTCCGGAATTCTTGAAGGTCCTTACCAAGATTGAATGGGCATTGAATATTATAGGAAGAGCACCAGCAGAGGGGGATGAAGAGTTAGGAGAGCAAAAATCTCTCAGATTAGAGCTTTTGCTACTCTTATAAAAATTGCAAGGGGACGAAGAAAAAGTTCTTAGGGATGGACAGACATCGACCTCAGGCGCAGGTCAGCTGAATCAATATATCATCATCATAATTTAGGGTTTTCGGATTCTCAAGAACTATGTTCGGAAAGGATTTGTAGGTGGAATGTTCAGTTCACTGGTGAGCGCTGTGGCACATCAGTGAACTTATTCCTTGTGAGGGACAAAGAACTAAGTTTAGCTCGGGGGGTTTCGGAAACGCAGGTGTTCCACTCAGTAGTTGACCTTCTTACAGGTCAACCTCTCCTTTGGTATAGGTCGGTTAGGGAGGATATTTCAACCTGGCAAGAATTTGTAGATGCTTTAAAGTATGAATTCTTGCCAGCGAATTATGATTATCTGTTGTTAAGAACAAATCAATCGTAGGACTCAAGGGAAGGAGGAGTCGTATGGAGCATATCTAGCTACCATGCGAACCATGTTTAAGAGGTTAGGAGAACCACTTTCAGAACGGAGGAAAGTGGCAATTTTGTTAAAGAATTTGGAACCTTTCTATCAAAAACAGATTGGTTTTAACAAACCTCAATCCGTCAAAGATTTGGCTAGTTTAGGTAGGGACTTAGAAACTCTTAGGGCTAATTTAGAAAATTTCGAACCTCCGGCGCAAGGTAGGAATTGTGTAAAACCCGAATTGGGTTATACTGCAGTTTCGGCAGTGCAACCCAAAGTGGCAATCGTCAGTAGGGACGAACAGCCCAACAGGGCGGTGGAACCTAGTAGGTCGCAGCCTAATAGATCCACACAATCTGATGGAACTGTTCGGTGTTTCAATTGTGGGAAGCTAGGTCATTTTTCCAGTAGGTGTTCCGCTCCTAGAAGATGTTTTGGTTGTGGGGCTGAAGGGGTTAGTAGAAGCAATTGCCGACTGTGTTCGGGAAATGCTAAAAGGGCTCGCTCGCCAGCAGGGCGGGAGCTCCGCAGGAATTAGGACGGTTGCCTGCTGGTAACCAGTCGGTGGACCAAATTCATTTGGATTTTACTTTGGAGGCAAACGGGGATGATTGGAGACCCTATTAAGGAGTTAGTATTTATGGTACTAGATTTTTAGGTTTATTAGAACCAGAATAGGTAGGGATGGATCGAGAGTTCTCCAAAAGTTAGGACTTACCTCAAACAAAGGTACTGTTAATTCGGTATTCTTAGTTGATGGAGCAGGTGTTTAGGTCGTAGGAACTGTTAGCTTACCGATAGAAATTGAAGAAAAGGTAGTCTTAATAGACTGTCTTATTATACCAACTCTGACACATACCGTGATCCTAGGTGCAGACTTTTGGGCACTCTCGGGGATCGTCCCGGATTTGAGATCACGTATGTGGAACTTTTCGGACCAAGTTCAAGTGGTTTCGATTTGTTCTATTACAGAACGTTCAGAGTTGGACAGTAAGGAAATTAAATAGTTAGACAATTTAGTTGAAGAAACTTTTAAGAAGATGCCAGAAGGTTTAGGTTGTACCACTATGGTGGAACATAAGATTAGGATGTCGGCGGAACCGATTAAGCAACGGTATTATCCGATTTCTCCGGCAATGCAGGAACACATAGATAGGAAATTAAACGAAATGTTAGAAGCAGGGGTAATTGAGAGATCCAATAGTTATTGGTCATCTCCAATACTACTAGTTAAGAAGAAGGTTGGGTCTTTTAGATTTTGTGTAGTATATAGGAAGCAAAATAAAAATATAGATAGAGATGCTTATCCACTGCCTTATATTAATTCTATTTTAGACAGGCTTCGAGGCGCAAGGTTCTTGTCTTCGCTTAACATTAAGTCAGCTTACTGGCAGATTCCTATGTAAGAGGAATCTAGAGCCTTTACAGCCTTCACGGTCCCTGGTCGAGGTCTCTTTCAATTTAGAACTATGCCTTTTGGTCTTTACACTTCGCTTGCGACATGGCAGAGGTTTATCGACACAGTTTTGGGTGCCGACCTCGAGCCATTCGTTTTCGTCTATTTAAACGACATTATTATCATTGCAGAGACTTTTGAGAAGCATCTCGAAATTCTGAGTGAGGTTATGAAAAGGTTGAGTGAAGAAGGGTTGAAGGTCAGCAGGGAGAAATGCAACTTTTACATACCATGGCTGAAGTTCTTAGGGTATATTGTGGATCGGAATGGGCTTCATGTAGGCCCAGAAAAAGTGGAAATAATGGTTAGGATTCCAGCACCGAAGAATGTTAAGGAGATTAGGAGTTTTATAGGGACAGTTTCTTGGTACCGACGTTTTGTACCGAATTTTGCTGAATTACTTCGGCCACTGTCAGATTTGTTAAGGAAAGGTAGGAAATTTACTTGGGCAGAAGAGTGTGAGGCTAGCTTTAGGAAGGCAAACCCATACTTACTTGCCCAGATTTTAAACGACCTTTTGTCGTACAAACAGACGCTTCTGACTACGGTATCGGTGCAGTTTTGTCTCAAAACTTTGATGAAGGGGAAAAGGTTGTCTGTACTATGGGCGGTTGAGAAGTTGCGACCCTACATCGAGGGTGCTCGGCTTACGGTCGTGACTGATCATTATTACCTGGTATGGTTAAGCAACCTTAAAGATCCACAGGGTAGATTAGCACGTTGGACAGTTAGGCTTCAACAATTTGACTTCGAAATTATCCATCGAAAGGGGAAGGAGCATGTAGTCCCAGACATGCTTTCTCGAGGAGTCCCGGAGTTAGCCGAGATCTCAGAAGAGGATACCGACCCTTGGATAATTAAAATGAAGTCAGCAGTTAATTCTAACCCGTTAGCTTATCCAGCCTGGAAAATTGAACAGGGTCATTTGTTCAAATTTATAAAGGTCAACCACATCGTCGTTTACGAAAATAATCAGGAATGGAAGAGGGTTTTAGGGAAGCAGGGAAGATTAAAAATTTTACCGGATTTTCATGATGGTCCTCTAGCGGGACACATGGGAGTTAGAAAAACTTTTGCCAGGATCGGGTCAAAATTTTATTGGCCTAAGAGGTGATATCACCAAATATGTTAGAAATTGTAGAGCTTGCCAAAAGGTGAAGCCGGTGAATGAGAAGCCAACTGGGTTAATGTCGGAAAGAGTAGGGATTACTTCACCATGGGAAATGATCTGTGTAGATCTTGTAGGTCCGCTTCCAAAGTCGAGTAGGGGTTTAATTTATATTCTCACCGTCGTTGATTATTTTATTAAATTTCCACTTCTTTTTGCGTTGAGGTCTGCTACGGCGAAAGCAATTTGTAGGGAACTTGAAAAAAATGTTTTTCACCCCGAGGGTGGTCATTTGTGACATCGGCCCGCAATTCCGATCAAAGGAATTGAAAACGCTTTGCCAAGCGTACGCTTCACGTTTAAACTTTACAGCTCATTTTCACCCGCAGGCAAATCCTGCGAAAAGAATAAATCAAATAATCAAGACGACTTTAAAAGCTTATGTTAGTGAGAACCACCTAGTTCGGGACTCACAACTTTCGAAGGTTGCGTGCGCTATTCGCACGTCACAACACGAAGTACTGGGAGTATCCCCGAACTTCGCAAATTTTGGGAGGGAGATGGTAACTTCTGGTCAAGAAGTACCAAAAGTTGGAGATTCGTCGGAAACTGTTCAAGATCTAGGGGAGATCGAAGAACGTTTAAAAAAGCTAAGAATTGATATTGGCAAAAAGCTTCAGGCTGCAAGCCACAAATCTGCTCAAGCTTACAATTTACGTCAGAGGGATGTTCAATACCGTCACGGCGATTTTGTATGGCACAGAAACTTTTCTCTTTCGGATGCCGAAGTTTATCGGTCCGTTAAAAATTAAAAGGCATGTGTCACCTTGGACATACATTTAAGAAGACGATAGAGGTAAAGAGCGCGGAACTTGGCACGCTAAAGATTTAAAACCGTTTTCAGATGCATGCAATACTTAACGTAATTTTGTACTTTTTTCTCTCAGTTTTTTTTTTTACTTTTTCTCTTAAATTTTCTTTTGCTTTTTTGATGGAAACCCTTTGTCTTTTTCCTCATCCTTGGTTCCTCTTCAGAAATGATTTACAGTTCTTTCGAAATGTAAAGTCATTTCTTGGGAGGAAAGGGTGGGATTTGTTGCGGTAAATTTTACCACAACAAGTTCGACTGGCCTATTCGATTCCTTTTTCCATTTTTCACTCCTCCTTCCCGTTGGTCATCAGCAGGAAGCCCGCTCCAAAAGCATTTTGGAAAGACAACACAAGCAGGTCTCAATGCAAATGTTGTGTAAGACAATCACATCTTTCTAACGTGCGACAGTTGGTCCACGCGATGACCGAACACAAATGTGCGACAGGCCGTCCACAAATCCGTCCTAGATGAAGCTGTTGAGTATAAAGTCCAGCCAACGTTTGAAATGGCCGAGAGCCCAACCTAGCGTGTCTTCAACACAAAGAAAAGAAAAATGATTTTTGCTTCTAATATTTCTCTTAAATTCAATCTGCACGAAGACCTACAATATTTTAATCTTTAATATGCAAAGGAAAACAATCAGCTAAGCCTTCGGATCTTTTCTCGCAAGGCGAGTGGAAAATGCCAAAGAATTTACTTGCCCGAAAGATTTTCCTCCATACTGTAGTCTGGACTGGGCATGGGACGGGGACGTTATCGAGTTTATAAATGATTTTTCGCTTTTTCTCTTAAGAAGTTGGGATTGCCAAGAATGGGTCTGAGCTCGTCCATTGAGCTACTCTTGTTGCAAATATCACCATTAGCTAGGGATATTTTGCATAATTCGAATGCATGTCTTGGGTTCAACAAGGATACACACTCTCACCAATGATACCAAGTGTTGAAGCTCGCCCGCGACAGAACACCACCACAGACATTGGCTAAAAAGAGAAGAATGTATTTTGGATATGGCTAAATGGACTTTTTGGTCACTTTTGGTTTTTGACTGAAAAGCTGAAACAGAAAAATTTAGGAGTGAGCGAAAAATCATTTTTCGAATTCATTCATTTTATTTTTGAGTGTATAATAATTCAAAACGTAAAATTTTTGGCAGATAAGGCCATCGAGATAATTGTGTGTGATTATTTGGTTTGTGAGGAAGATCTTCCAGGAGGAAATATCTCAGTATCCTTTTCCATTCTTTCGATGTGTCCCAGGACAGTATTTTGCGTGTTTTGATGGTTGTGTTTTTCTGGCCAAAAGTGGCAGAAACTTGTTGATTGTGGAGTCTTCGTGCATATCCGTTGTCTATCCCGAGATTGCGGGACTCGCAATCCAATTTTTACTCCCTTTATTAATCAACCCTGTCATGTTTTTTTCTTCTTTGTGTCTTTTGTGACACTAAAGAAAACTTTTAATTGTACCTACCAATTTTGTTCATTTTTATATATACCTATTTTATCTTTTGATTTGGCCTTCCGCCATCTCTCCCAAACAATTTATAGTAAATTTTTGCTTACGAACAAATTTAGGGTTTCTTATCTATATTTAAAGGTTTCCCTAAAAAATCGTTTAAATTTCCTTTTGGAAAATAATTCGTTTGTTTTATTCCATTGAAATTCTTCTCTTCAGTTTTTATGACGGTTTGGTAATTCCTGATAAAATTACCTGGCACCTAACACAATTCCTAGTACACCCTGTACGAAGAATTTATTTTGATTCGACTTCCATTTATTCTTTTCAGAAATTCCAAATTTTATTGATACGATCAATAAAAGTATTCATCGATCAAACCCACCCCATTCTGAGCGAACCGGCAAGCCACCTATCGAACGGGTCTAATCTCGATTTACTTACCTACTTGTGCGAACGGAACCAAATTTGACATTTCTTTTTTACTTGCGATTATACGTACTCTAAGGCAAGTTATGGGTTCGTGCAGAAAAAATTTTGAGAAAACAATCACACATGACATTACGATGATGGCGAAGTAGAAAAAAGTGGGTCTGGGAATTCCATCCGTCTGTCTGTATGTCTGTTCGCGCCTCTAGAGCCTGAACGGATGGGCCGATTTGCTTCAAATTCGGTATTTAGGATTTATTTGGCCGTCCCTCGAAACAAATTTTTACTTGCGATTATTTATTTTTGCTCTAGACCCAAAAATAACGGCACCTGCCATACAATCGTAAAGAAAAAAAAATGATTTTCTGAAAAACGGCTCTAACGATTTCGATAAAACTTTCAGAATGCTATTTTTTTAAGACAATCTATCTTTTGGTTAGAAAATATTTTCCAAAATAAGTCTTATAACGGTACCTCTCATAGAACCAGTATTTTCAAATCAAATTTTCTCGTAAGCCGTACATCCGATTTCAATAAAATTTTAGGCACAGAAAGTGATTCATAATTTTATTAATATAGCATTTCAAAATTTTAAAAAACTTTTTTTTTGGATTTCTTATAATTTTTTCAAAAAGATGTTTGCTTTTCGAAATATGTTGAAAACGGGTATATTGATTTTTTTTAACATTATTTTTTCAGATGTAAACTACGTATTGCCATATATTTACATAAAGAAATAAATTTCAAAATACTTTTTGGAAAAGGTTTTCAAAAATAATCTTTTTAAACAAAAACTGGTCGAACGATTTTCAATATTTTTTTTTCCTAGATTGACATTATTGCATTGAAATTTAATTGCATACTAAGTTTTTCCGAGAAAACTCTTAAACTAATTTAAAAAATAAAAGAATTTTCGAAATTATTTAAATTTTTTTTTTAAATATCCATATATGCAGCCACTAAGCAATTCATAAGAGCAAGTTCGTGCGACCCAGTCGTGCATTTTATTTTGTTATCAATCATCTTCATTCAACGAAAATTCTCATCGCGGCACGATGGGTGTGTGCATTTGTTTTGTTTTGCGTTTATTAAATAATTATTGTTTTCTTGGATTCGTAAAATCCATAGTCCGCGGTTTTATAGTACGTTTACATTAAACATCCTAAAGTTAAATTTATTTGTTCGCGTGTAGATTCATTTGTTTATAAAAAGGAAATCGTGATAGAATGTCAGAATGGCTCGGAAAGAAATGAGTAGCTGTTTGCTTTAACAAAGTTGTAAAACATGAAAATTTATTTCCAAAGCGAGTGCACTGCGTAGCTAAGTTTAAAACTGATTTAAGTTTATAATGGTCGAATAGATATTTAAAAATGCAAATAATGAATTAAGTTTAAAATTGTATTATATTTATTCGTTATAAAAGAAAAAAAGAAAAATAACGTCGTTTTAAAAAAAGAAATTATAATGGGGTGCCCCAGTATAATTTCTTCGATATACTCGATATAGGGATTTCAATTTGGAGATTTTGGTTTGGAGATAATGATTTTGGAACTCGGGTACCTAACCCTAATATTGCCGAACAGCACAAACTGCATTCGTTTGACCTGATTAACATTATTTTACGACTTAACATGTTGTGAATTAACATTTCCTTCCCCCTTACAAAAATTGGATTTGTGAAAGGTATTCCTGATACATGATTTTTGTTTAAATAATTATTTAACATTAATGCTTAATATTTTTTTTTAGGGTATTAATAAATGAACATCATGCAGTATAACAGAAAGATACAAATAAAATTATAATTAAATAAGACTTATAAATATTAACGGAAAGTTCTTATTCTTTGTAGTACCCCGTGGCGTAGTGGTTAGTGTGTCGGACTGCCACGCCGAAGGGTCTGGGTTCGATCCCTGACGGCTCCACCTAAAAAAATACTTTTCCGGGGTACTGCCTCTTGCGAGGAAGTGACTAATCCTCCAAGAGTAATTAATGTCATGGAAAGTGCTTCTCTGTTAGCCGTTCGGATTCGGCGGTAAATCGTAGGTCCCTTCCATTCCTGCAGAATATCAACGCACACACAGGAATGGTTGAGAGTGTAAGTCACAGGCCCCGGTCCCGCTTGGAGCAGTTGTGCCAACAATTTATTTTTTTTTCTTATTCCTTAAAAATGGTATAATTTTGTAGGGTCAGTTGGGGTAATTGGGGAATTTTTTTTGCAATTTGAAAAACATCGAAATTTAAAATTCAAAAAAAATAAAATGCACGACTGGGTCGCACGTACTTGCTCTGTGGGTGCAATAGTACGATGAAAACAAACTTTTCGATCAATAAGAACAACTCATTTTTGAAAAATTTGGTAAAACCTAAAAAAAGTTGACTGAAACTGGAAAAACCGATAAACGGGAGCTAACGTTAAGAAACCTTTAATATTTAAAATTAAGATGTCATCTTTTGAGTGTTCTAAATGATACAAATGTCCACTTATTTCCAAATTAATAATACTGTTATAAGCAATTTTCGCTATTATCATGTATAGCCAAAAACTAAAAATGCAGTTTTGTTTGAAGTCTTCTATGTATGTTACATACAAAGTTTCATAAAAATCGGGGAAGCCTTTTTTGAGTAAATTAGAAAAATTGAAAAAATTGGCCAAAATCTAGTGGCTCTTTGTATAGGAGCCACCATTTAAAAAAAAGAAACTGAAAAAAAAATCATTGCCATCTGATAGGAAGCTGTAAGGAACTATACCAAACAAAGATTGAGTGAATTCGATGCAACCGTTGACAACTTATTGCCATTTGAAAAAAAGCCGTTAAGAGCAGATCTCCGTTATTTGCATTTTTAGCCAAAAACTGAAAACGCAGTTCTCTTAAAAACACTAAAAGAATATAACACACAAAGTTTAATCAAAATCGTTAGAGCCATTTTCGAGAAAATTAGAAAAAACCAAAAAAAGTTGGCATAAACTCAACGGTTCGTTGTATGGGAGCTACCATCTAGAAAGGCTTCACTGAAATATGTATAAAGCCATCCAATAGAACACCATAAAGAACAATGCCGAACGAAGTTTGAGTCAATTCAATCAAGCCAACGCGAACTTATGGCCATTTGAAAAAAAGCCGTTAAAACCTGATTTTCGTTAGGACTATTTGAGCCAAAAACGAAAAACGCAGTTTTGTTAGAAGTGCTTAAAGTAAGCTAAATTTTGAGTTTAATCGAAATCGTTAGAGCCGTTTTCGAGAAAATCTAAATTGAAAAAAACCGTTACTTGACAGGTACCAGTTTAAGCCGGGCTAAAACGAAATAAAAAAAATCTCGACAACCGTTTTTCTTCAAACTACTATATATCAAGTTTGAAGAAAATCCGTCAAGCGGTTTAGGCTGTAGCATGACGTGAAAAAGCGCACATCCGCACAGACGCACAGACGCACAGACGCACAGACGCACAGACAGACCGACGGACGGTATGGCGAAAACCACTTTTTTGGGCTTCTCTATCATCGTAATGTCATGTTTGATTAAAACCTCGATTTTTTTTTTCTGCACGAAACCAATACTTGCCCTATAGAGCAAGTAAAAACAATTAATTACAATCAATTTTGAACTTCTAAAATAATGAGAAGAGTTCATTCTTTAATAGCTAAGTTGCGTTAAGATCTATATTAAGTGCAATACTTTGATGTTTTCATTTCCCCCGCAATATTCCAATCAAACTCATTTTAATTTAAAATTAGGGGTAAATGAAAACATCATGGTATTGCACTTAATATTCATCATAACATGACTAAGCCATTAGATAATGAACTATTCTCATTATTTTTTAAGGTTTAACACTTTAAGAAGTTCAAAACTGCTTGTAATTCATTTTGTTTTTAAATTTCATATTTTGATTTTAATTTTAAATTGCGATGTCTTTGAAATTGCAAAAACTGTCCCAAAAATGTTCATCTTCAATTTCTTTAGCAATGGCAGGTGTTTGCCCAGGTCTAATTGTAATGAGAGGTGCGTTTCGGCCTTTTATTCTGCTGAAAATAACCAGTTTTTGGAATATGATAATAAACATGTGATTTTTTTTGCTGACAACATCATTTAAGAAACTGTTCTCATTTACCCCCAATTCATGTTTTCATTTACCCTCGACGTTTATTCTACTGGGGTAAATGAGAACACACTTTTAATATAAAAACTTACTACTTTTTACGAGAAACTGTTTACACAGTTTTGATTATTGCTATACAGTACACTTGAAAAAAATACAATGCTACTCACATCTTTATTTAAACACACTATAAAACAAAAATTATAAAATACTTAATTTATTGAATTTTATCTTTTTGAGACACGTTGACTTTGAAACAGAAATTTTAACTAAAAACTAATAGAAAGGAACCCGAGGTATAATGCGCCAGTTGCACGAAAATTTAAAATGTATGGCTATTATGTTTCTTGAATTTAAATTTTGATTTTATCGGCAAAAAAGCTGACGTTTCCATTTACCCCATGTTTGCGTATACCCCAACTGACCCTACGGATGATTGATGAATCCCATTAAAAATTTGTTAATTCTGTTTTCTTACTTCTAGCTTAATTGTATTAAGACGTTAATTATTATACTTTTACATCGCAGTTTTTAGTTTTAATTTTAAAATTCTGCAGAAGTATGTTATTTGATTCAATTGTATTGTTACTATTTTTTGCTCTACAAGATTGAGACGTAAAAAAGTTAACATAAAAAATCTTTAATTGCAAGAAGGTACAATTTTAATTACAAGTTTTCAATTTGGTTGGTCGTTATTTCCTGGAGAAACCTGTAAAAGCTGGGGTGGAATCGGCTAAGGTGATTTGTGATATGTGATAGTCACAATCTACAAATTTCGTCTGGCTAAGGTGATTGTCACATGTGACAATCACATTTTTGTGACTTTTTTTTGTGACAGCTATTTAGGTGTCACTTGCATACAAAAATAATAATAAATAAATAATAAACCTCTGACGCTGACTTATAAAACAAAATAATTTGCTTTTGCTGTCAAAGATTTGTCAAAGATCTACACTGTTGCGGTAAATTTTACCACAACAAGTTTTGCCAACCCATTTCCCCCTTAATAACTTTTTGTCCCACATTCCCTTCCTGTTGCGGCTCCAAAATACTCTAAAGAGTGCAGTAGAAACCTGTTCCATCAGCCAGAGGACTGCTCTTTAAGTATTTTGGAAAAGTAACCAATCTAGGTTCCATCAGAGGTGTTGGACAAGAGGTCCACCTTATTTTACGAAAGGCGGAAGAGCCACTAAATCTTCGAGTTGTCGACAGAAGGTCGAAAGAGCAGAAAGGCATGAAGATGACTCATGTCCAACGATGTGTGAACTATATTCACACCAACATAAATGTAGTATGGCCGAGTGCCCACCATAAAGTGTCGGACATCAAAGAAAAATCACAATGATGTGTTTTTCCCTTTCTAATATTTTCTGCGCGAAGGTCTACAAAATAAAGATTTGTCTTGTTTATAAATTCTACCATTTTAGTTGGAAAATGGTAAAGTTTCCTTCCAACAAGAATATTCTTTTCAAAATAATTAATTTGGGCCGGTTTGGGCTGGGGACTTTGCGCGTTTTGTCGTAGTTTTCCACTTGCCTTTTTAAAATAAGATATAATTGACATTATACGGCTGAACACGTCCACTGAGCCTACGAGGATCGCATCCTCAACGCATAGGATCGCGTGCAATGGTGGTATCACCGCTCTCAGTCGCACGTCTCTGCATAGATGGGCGAGATGCTGCTGCATGACTGAGACAAGAACACCACCACGCAAAAGATCCGAAGAGGATGGCCATATGGTCGGGGCGAAGTGGACAAGCGAGGCCTCCATTTTGGAATAAAAATTCAATTTTGGATTTTGGAAAAGAAAGGAAGAAATTGCTGAGATTTTAAAAGAGAAGTGAAAAACGAGATTGTTTAACCGAGATTAAATTAAAAGAGAAAGGAGTAAACGATTGAGAAAATCGAGAAGTAAATTTTGAAGACATTTTTGAGAAGGATTTTCTTGTTGGCGGGATTTTACGAAGCTAAGTATTTTTGTGTCTGGTTGAGACCAGAAATTTTAGCTTGTCTATTGTTTGTTTAATTTGTTTTTAAATCGTTTTGTTTGTGACCCTATGTGGGGCAAACAAATTTAGTTGTGTAGGCGTTCGCTGAATTTTCGTTTTCCTCCCAAGATTGTGGGACTCGTGACCTTTTTCTTTTGTACATTCCATTACCATTGTGATTTTCCTTTGTGTCACCGTGACACAAAACAGTGTTTGCTTTTCTTTATTTGCTTAAACCTATTCCTAATTTCGAGAATTAGCCTTCTGCTAACCTCGAAATACATTTGTTCCATTTTTCTTTTTGTTGAAAAGACTCTGGGTTTTCGTCCAGGCCTTCTGCCAAGGTTTCCCAGACCATTCCCTTCACACTCAATAAAAGATTCAAATTTCCCTTTGGGAATAATAATTCACTTGTTTATTTCTGTAAAAATTGAAGACACTTTTCAGCTTGCATTTGGTAAGGCAAACTACCATAAAAGTTTCCTGGCGCCCACTTAAATCGAGTACACCCTGTACTCTATATACACATAATCTCAATTCATCGTTTCTTTTTTTATTAATCGAGCGCGATTAATAAACATAATTGTTCTTATCGAACCCACTCCCAGCTGAGCTAACGGGAGACAGCACTGCAGTTGTTTAGGGATTATTTTTTTTGTGTATCTCTTTTTTTTTTTATCAAACACACCGGCGTTTGACGTTTCGCGTTTTCATTAAAATTCTCAAGTCGTGTTGCACATCGTCTCTGTGCATTTGTTTATTCTTTTTAATAAATATATTCGCGTTTTAGTTTTGGATTCGGGTAATCCTAATAGTTTAGCTTTAAATACATATTTTAATAATAATATATTCGATCGCGGTCGTGTGTTTTCGGTTTTGGTTTTCGGTAAAAAATATTCCTAGCAATTGGCGCCCAACGTGGGGCCTTATTAAGATTGTGTTCTGTGAATCTGTTTCTGTTTGGTGGCAGTAAATTGTCCAATATCTATTTTAGGGAAGTTTGTGAAATATTGGTTTTATTAAAAATAATTTACTTGGTGTTTTTTTTTGGTTCTCATTTTATTCAGGTGCAGTGTGGTATAGTTCCCGGTGACATTTGTTTTCAACTTGGCAGACGCCCCTTTGGCCTTTTACTTTATTACCAGCTATAGGTAAGCCTTGTGAATAAAGGCAAACAAGTTGTAAGTTTTTTTTTGTACCTATAGTTATTTTTCTTATACCTACTATTTCATCTTAAATTTCATTTTCATTATTCGATTCTTCTTTTTTGTAAAAAAAAAACAATTTATTTGCACAAAAAAGAAAATCGAATACAATTTTGTTTGTTTTGAGTTGAGAATTGAAGTGTCGTTTCACTCTCACTCATTGTTTTGATTTATTTTTTTTTGACAGTAGTCAAAAGTATTTTATCAATTTTCAGTGTTGCCCCTTTAATTTTTTCTAATATTTAGGGAAAACATTTTGACCACTTTTTTTTCGGTGAATTTTTTTTTTTTTTGCTTTTGCTTGTTGCGTAAAATTTCAATTTTATTTTAATTAAGGCGCGATTTGAATTTTGTCTTTTTTATTTTAAAGTCAATTTAGAGTTTTTTTTTAGTGAGGAATTATTTTTTTTATTTGTTTTTTTCTCGATTTTGAGTTTTGTTTTTTTGTTTTTCTTTTTGTTTCTGTTTGGAAAAATGGATGTTAGTCAAATAAATACGAAATCGAGAGTAGGGGTTTAACTGTAGGAACAGTTGAGGAAATGCGTAAGACGCTTAGGGCAGCTCTTAAACTTCAGCGTAGGGCATCCTTTGTAGCTACGGCCTACCCATTCACTTTTGATGTGGATCAAGTGGCCGTAGAGAACAAATTAGGAGAAATTTCGAAATTGTTAGAAAATCCTCCGAAGTCGGAAACTTCGAAGGAGTATTTGAAAATTTTAACGAAGATTGAGTGGGGGTTACGTAGGATGGATAGGTCGGTCCCTGAAAACGAGTCACAGGAGAAGTGTAGGTTAGGTTTGAAAAATAGATTAATAATGGCTTTGGCCGATTTAGATGGAGATGAGGAGGAGGATGAGGGGGAAGAAGATGAAGAAAAGGAAGATGAGGAAGTGCAAGTAGATAGACAGGGACCGAAATCGAAAAAGATTACGGGGGCTGTAAAAGAAATGGAAAGTGAACCTCGGGGAAGTAAGTCGGTTGTCACTTCTGCCAGTGAATCGACAGGTATAGGAGAGGCAGACAGTAGGAGAAATACAAGTAATGGCCGGATGAATACATCTGGCGAACAAGTGATAGTGAGCTCCGAAAAGTTTCAGAATTTGGCGAAGTGGGATGTGAAGTTCACTGGATAGCGCTGTGGTGCCTCAGTGAACTCGTTCTTAGAAAGAGTTGAGGAGTTGAGACAGGCTAGGGGGTTTTCTGAGAATCAACTTTTTAAGGCAGCCGTAGAACTTTTTGTAGGGAAAGCTTTAATTTGGTTTAGGGCGATTAGGATTTCGGTTGGTTCGTGGCAAGAACTTGTCAAGGAGTTGAAACTTGAATTCTTGCCACCGAACTATGACGATCAGCTTCTCGATGAGATTAGGCGTCGTACACAAGGCAAAGATGAATCCATCGGAGTCTATGTGGCGACAATGCAGAATTTGTTTGGTAGGTTAACCGAACAAATCTCAGAAAGTAGGAAGCTGTCAATGATTCAAAGGAACTTGACACCTTTCTTCCAAACTCAGCTTGGTTTGGCTAAACCAAGTTGCGTTTCGGATTTGGTTGCTTTAGGTAGGAATTTAGAAGCGGTTAGGGCGAATGTGGAAGCGTATGTTCCACCACCTAGTGTTAGGAATAATAGGACTTTGCTAGAGCCGGATCTAGCATATGTAGGTTTTGATTCTTCTGAGGTTTTGGTTGTTTCGGACAACAACCCAACTTCTAATCAGGCCCAAACTTCAAACCAACCCCGACCTTTGTCTAGTATTAGGTGTTTTAATTGCAATGGATCAGGCCATTATGCAAATAGGTGTTCTGCTCCTAGGCGTTGTTTTGGTTGTGGCGCTGCAGGCGTCTCTAGACAAAATTGTAGAAAGTGTTCGGGAAATGGGCAACGGACTCCTGCGCCAGCAGGGCGGGAGGTCCGAAGACGTTGACAGGGTTGCCTGCTGGTAACCAGTCGGCGGATTTAATTCATTTAGGGTTTACTCTCGAGGCAAACGGTAATGATAGGAGATCATTTTTGAGTGTTAGTGTTTATGGTTCTTAATTTTTAGGTTTATTAGATTCAGGAGCTTCTAGAACCATAATAGGTAGGGATGCCTGGTTAATGATAAGAAATTTAGGGCTTTCTTTGGAAAAAGAATCTGTTCACTTCGTGTGTTTGGCAGATGGAACAAGGGTTGAAGTTTTAGGAGTGATCTCTCTTCCAATCATAGTTGAGGATAGGGCAGTGTTAGTTGACTGTTTGGTCATCCCTTCTCTGCCACATACGGTGATTCTCGGTGCAGATTTTCGGGCACTGTCGGGTATCGTCCCGGATTTAAGATCACGTATGTGGACTTTTTCGGAGCAGGACAGTCCTGTTTCGATTTGTTCGAATACAGAACGATCTGAGTTGAGTGGTAGGGAAATTGAAACATTAGAAGAGTTTATAGGAGAGTCTTTTAGGAAAATGCCTGAAGGCTTAGGGTGTACAACATTAGTTCACCACAAAATTAGGACGTCGGCGGAACCGATAAAACAACGGTATTATCCGGTTTCCCCGGCAATGCAGGAACATATCGATAGGGAGTTAAATGAGATGTTAGAGGCAGGAGTTATTGAGAGATCGACAAGTGCTTGGTCGTCTCCAATACTTTTAGTTAAAAAGAAAGATGGCTCCTATAGATTCTGTGTGGATTATAGGAAGCTTAATAAGAATACTGATAGGGATGCTTATCCACTTCCGCATATTAATTCAATTTTAGATAGGCTTCGGGGTGCTAAGTTCTTGTCTTCATTAGATATCAAGTCAGCGTATTGGCAGATACCTATGGAGGAAGAATCTAAGCCCTTTACTGCCTTTACGGTACCTGGGAGGGGTCTGTTTCAGTTTAGGAGAATGCCTTTCGGTCTGCATAACTCACCGGCGACTTGGCAGAGGTTTATCAACACAGTTTTGGGTGCCGACCTGGAGCCATTCGTCTTCGTCTATTTAGACGACATCATCATCATTTCAGAAACTTTCGAGAAACATCTTGAAATTCTGAATGAGGTGATGAAAAGGTTGAGTGAGGCAGGATTAAAAGTGAGTAGGGAAAAATGCAACTTCTGCATACCCTCTCTTAAGTTTTTAGGTTATATAGTGGATCGTAATGGGTTACATGTAGATCCAGAAAAAGTGGAAAGCATGGTTAGGATTCCAGCACCGAAAAATATTGAAGAAGTTAGGAGTTTTATAGGGACAGTTTCGTGGTACCGTCGTTTTGTACCAAATTTTGCAGAATTGCTTAGGCCCTTGTCAGATTTGCTGAAAAAGATAAAAAAGTTCATTTGGAGTCAGGAATGTGAGGATAGTTTTAGGAAGGCAAAGGAGTGTTTGGTGACAGCACCTATACTCACTTGCCCAGATTTTAAACGACCATTTGTCGTTCAAACAGACGCGTCAGATTACGGTATCGGTGCGGTTCTTTCACAGAACTTTGATGAGGGAGAAAAGGTTGTCTGTTACCTTAGTAGGTCGTTAAATCGTAACGAAAGAAACTATAGCACAACAGAGAAAGAATGCTTGGCTGTACTTTGGGCTATTGAGAAGTTGCGCCCGTATATCGAAGGTGTTCGGTTTACGGTTGTGACGGATCACTATTCCTTGGTATGGTTAAGCAATCTTAAAGATCCACAGGGTAGGTTGGCTCGTTGGGCCATTAGGTTACAGCAGTTTGACTTCGAGATCATTCATCGCAAGGGTAAAGAGCATGTAGTTCCGGATATGCTTTCTCGAGGAGTGCCACAGTTGGGTGGTATCTCAGATGAGGATTTAGACCCTTGGGTGGCTAAAATGATTTCAACAGTCAGTGCCAATCCACTTAGGTTTCCAGCTTGGAGAGTTGAACAAGGAAAGTTGTTCAAATTAGTTAAAGCAAATCATGTTGTAGTACATGAAACTAATCAGGAGTGGAAGAGAGTGATAGGTAAACATGAAAGATTAGGTATTTTGCAGGAGAACCATGATAGTCCATTAGCAGGACACTTGGGTGTTAGGAAAACTTTCGCCAGAGTAATGGCAAAATTTTACTGGCCAAAAATGAGGCCCGATATAACCAGGTATGTTAGGAATTGTAAAGTTTGCCAACAGGTAAAGCCGGTGAATGATAAGCCAGCTGGTTTGATGACGGAGAGGGTAGGAATCAAATCACCATGGGAGATGATTTGTATAGATCTGGTAGGTCCACTTCCTAAGTCGAGTAGGGGTTTTACTTATATTTTGACGGTAGTGGATTACTTTTCTGAGTTTCCACTGCTCTTTTCGCTGAGGTCGGCTACGGCCAAATGAATTTGTAGGGAATTAGAAGACAACGTCTTCCTTCTTTTCGGCATTCCCAAGGCGATCGTTTGTGACAATGGTCCTCAGTTCCGTTCCAAGGAACTGAAAACGCTTTGCCAGGCGTACGCTTCTGAATTAAAGTTCACAGCCCATTATCATCCGCAGGCGAATCCTGCGGAAAGGATAAATCAAATCATTAAGACGACGTTGAGGGCTTACGTCGCTGAAAACCACAGAGTGTGGGATTCACAGCTGCAGAAGGTGGCGTGCGCGATTCGCACGTCACAGCATGAGGTTTTAGGAGTTTCTCCTTACTATGCGAATTTTGGAAGGGAAATGGTGACTGCTGGTCGTGAAGTACCATTGGTGGATGATAGCTCCGAAACGGTTCAAGATCAGATTGAGATCGAGAATCGTTTCAAAGAGCTTAGAGACGATACTTTAAAAAAATTACAGGCAGCTTCTAAGAGATCTGCCCAAGCCTACAATCTTCGACGGCGTGATGTTCAATATCACCCCGGCGAACTTGTATGGCGTAGAAATTTCTCGTTGTCGGATGCCGCGAATTATTACGCCGCGAAATTAGCACCGAAGTTTGTCGGTCCGTTTAGAATTAAAAAGCGTTTGTCACTTTGGACTTACTTGCTTGAAGATAGTAATTGTAAAGACCGCGGAACTTGGAATGTCAAGGATTTAAAACCGTATGCCGACGCATCCGATTAGTAAAGTAACGTAGCTTGATTTTTTTTTGTTCTTGTAATTTACATTTTGGTCTTAAATTAAATTTCTCGCTTACTTTGAGTATTTGATTTTTGATAATATTTTTTTTATTTTTTTTGTTTTGATTTGGTTTTACTGTTGTTATTTATAATTAACATTTACATTGTTTTTAGTTGTTTTTGATGGAAAATAATACCTTTTTCTTTTCCCGGGTACATCTTTGGAAATGTATTACAATTCTAACGAATTGTAAGTACATTTCCTAGGAGGTGAGGGTGGGATTTGTTGCGGTAAATTTTACCACAACAAGTTTTGCCAACCCATTTCCCCCTTAATAACTTTTTGTCCCACATTCCCTTCCTGTTGCGGCTCCAAAATACTCTAAAGAGTGCAATAGAAACCTGGTCCATCAGCCAGAGGACTGCTCTTTAAGTATTTTGGAAAAGTAACCAATCTAGGTTCCATCAGAGGTGTTGGACAAGAGGTCCACCTTATTTTACGAAAGGCGGAAGAGCCACTAAATCTTCGAGTTTTCGACAGAAGGTCGAAAGAGCAGAAAGGCATGAAGATGACTCATGTCCAACGATGTGTGAACTATATTCACACCAACATAAATGTAGTATGGCCGAGTGCCCACCATAAAGTGTCGGACATCAAAGAAAAATCACAATGATGTGTTTTTCCCTTTCTAATATTTTCTGCGCGAAGGTCTACAAAATAAAGATTTGTCTTGTTTATAAATTCTACCATTTTAGTTGGAAAATGGTAAAGTTTCCTTCCAACAAGAATATTCTTTTCAAAATAATTAATTTGGGCCGGTTTGGGCTGGGGACTTTGCGCGTTTTGTCGTAGTTTTCCACTTGCCTTTTTAAAATAAAATATAATTGACATTATACGGCTGAACACGTCCACTGAGCCTACGAGGATCGCATCCTCAACGCATAGGATCGCGTGCAATGGTGGTATCACCGCTCTCAGTCGCACGTCTCTGCATAGATGGGCGAGATGCTGCTGCATGACTGAGACAAGAACACCACCACGCAAAAGATCCGAAGAGGATGGCCATATGGTCGGGGCGAAGTGGACAAGCCAGGCCTCCATTTTGGAATAAAAATTCAATTTTGGATTTTGGAAAAGAAAGGAAGAAATTGCTGAGATTTTAAAAGAGAAGTGAAAAACGAGATTGTTTAACCGAGATTAAATTAAAAGAGAAAGGAGTAAACGATTGAGAAAATCGAGAAGTAAATTTTGAAGACATTTTTGAGAAGGATTTTCTTGTTGGCGGGATTTTACGAAGCTAAGTATTTTTGTGTCTGGTTGAGACCAGAAATTTTAGCTTGTCTATTGTTTGTTTAATTTGTTTTTAAATCGTTTTGTTTGTGACCCTATGTGGGGCAAACAAATTTAGTTGTGTAGGCGTTCGCTGAATTTTCGTTTTCCTCCCAAGATTGTGGGACTCGTGACCTTTTTCTTTTGTACATTCCATTACCATTGTGATTTTCCTTTGTGTCACCGTGACACAAAACAGTGTTTGCTTTTCTTTATTTGCTTAAACCTATTCCTAATTTCGAGAATTAGCCTTCTGCTAACCTCGAAATACATTTGTTCCATTTTTCTTTTTGTTGAAAAGACTCTGGGTTTTCGTCCAGGCCTTCTGCCAAGGTTTCCCAGACCATTCCCTTCACACTCAATAAAAGATTCAAATTTCCCTTTGGGAATAATAATTCACTTGTTTATTTCTGTAAAAATTGAAGACACTTTTCAGCTTGCATTTGGTAAGGCAAACTACCATAAAAGTTTCCTGGCGCCCACTTAAATCGAGTACACCCTGTACTCTATATACACATAATCTCAATTCATCGTTTCTTTTTTTACTTGCGATTATAGGTACTATAAGGCAAGTTATGCATTCGTCGAAAAAAAAAGTTTTGAGATAACAATCAAACATGACATTACGATGATAGCGAAGACGAAAAAAGATGGTCTAAAAATTCTGTCCGTCTGTATGTCTGTCTGTCTGTCTGTCTGTATGTAGACCTAAACCCAAACGGGTGGACCGAATTGCTTCAAACTTGGTATATAGACTTTCTTAGGTATTGTACAGAAAGAAAATTGAAATTTTTTTTTTAGCTCAAAAAATAACGGTACCTGCCATACAACCGTTACGTTAAAGCTTATTTTTCTCAAAAACGGCTCTAACGATTTTTAATTAAAAAAATCAGTGTTGCTTTTTAGGTACGACCAATCATATGGCTGAAAAAAAAGTTTTAAAAAATGGCTAAGAACGGTACTTTCCATAGGACCGTTTTTTTTGCTTTTGACTATCTCGAAAACGACTCAACCGATTCTTTCGAAATTTCACACACATATAGCTGTAGGTAGCTCAATTTGTATTGCATACCAATATTTTTGAAAAATATTTTTTTGTATTTTTAAAAGCATTTTTTAAAAAAAAATTTAAAAAATTAATATTTTGAAAACTGCTTATTAAATTTTTTTTAAAAAATTTTAAATAAATGTATTTGCTGAATACCTATGAACTGGCGTTTTTGAATTTTTTTTGAAAATTTTTTTCAAAAAGTTTTTCAAAAAAAACTTTTTTTCTCAAAAACCGCTCCACAGATTTTTCTAAATTTATTCTCATAAATTCAAATTTATCCAAGAAATAAAATGACGTACTTTTTTTCAGCTAAAATTAGTTTAAGTATTTATTTAAGAATTTTGAAAATTTTATTTTTATCAAAATCTCAAGCCCATAAACCACTGTCACTCATTAGAGCAAGTTCGTGCGACCCAGTCGTGCATTTTATTATTAATCGAGCGCGATTAATAAACATAATTGTTCTTATCGAACCCACTCCCAGCTGAGCTAACGGGAGACAGCACTGCAGTTGTTGTCTGGCTAGGGATTATTTTTTTTGTGTATCTCTTTTTTTTACTTGCTCTATAGGGCAAGTATTGGTTTCGTGCAGAAAAAAAAAATCGAGGTTTTAATCAAACATGACATTACGATGATAGAGAAGCCCAAAAAAGTGGTTTTCGCCATACCGTCCGTCGGTCTGTCTGTGCGTCTGTGCGTCTGTGCGTCTGTGCGGATGTGCGCTTTTTCACGTCATGCTACAGCCTAAACCGCTTGACGGATTTTCTTCAAACTTGATATATAGTAGTTTGAAGAAAAACGGTTGTCGAGATTTTTTTTATTTCGTTTTAGCCCGGCTCAAACTGGTACCTGTCAAGTAACGGTTTTTTTCAATTTAGATTTTCTCGAAAACGGCTCTAACGATTTCGATTAAACTCAAAATTTAGCTTACTTTAAGCACTTCTAACAAAACTGCGTTTTTCGTTTTTGGCTCAAATAGTCCTAACGAAAATCAGGTTTTAACGGCTTTTTTTCAAATGGCCATAAGTTCGCGTTGGCTTGATTGAATTGACTCAAACTTCGTTCGGCATTGTTCTTTATGGTGTTCTATTGGATGGCTTTATACATATTTCAGTGAAGCCTTTCTAGATGGTAGCTCCCATACAACGAACCGTTGAGTTTATGCCAACTTTTTTTGGTTTTTTCTAATTTTCTCGAAAATGGCTCTAACGATTTTGATTAAACTTTGTGTGTTATATTCTTTTAGTGTTTTTAAGAGAACTGCGTTTTCAGTTTTTGGCTAAAAATGCAAATAACGGAGATCTGCTCTTAACGGCTTTTTTTCAAATGGCCATAAGTTGTCAACGGTTGCATCGAATTCACTCAATCTTTGTTTGGTATAGTTCCTTACAGCTTCCTATCAGATGGCAATGATTTTTTTTTCAGTTTCTTTTTTTTAAATGGTGGCTCCTATACAAAGAGCCACTAGATTTTGGCCAATTTTTTCAATTTTTCTAATTTACTCAAAAAAGGCTTCCCCGATTTTTATGAAACTTTGTATGTAACATACATAGAAGACTTCAAACAAAACTGCATTTTTAGTTTTTGGCTATACATGATAATAGCGAAAATTGCTTATAACAGTATTATTAATTTGGAAATAAGTGGACATTTGTATCATTTAGAACACTCAAAAGATGACATCTTAATTTTAAATATTAAAGGTTTCTTAACGTTAGCTCCCGTTTATCGGTTTTTCCAGTTTCAGTCAACTTTTTTTAGGTTTTACCAAATTTTTCAAAAATGAGTTGTTCTTATTGATCGAAAAGTTTGTTTTCATCGTACTATTGCACCCACAGAGCAAGTACGTGCGACCCAGTCGTGCATTTTATTTTTTTATCAAACACACCGGCGTTTGACGTTTCGCGTTTTCATTACAATTCTCAAGTCGTGTTGCACATCGTCTCTGTGCATTTGTTTATTCTTTTTAATAAATATATTCGCGTTTTAGTTTTGGATTCGGGTAATCCTAATAGTTTAGCTTTAAATACATAATTTAATAATAATATATTCGATCGCGGTCGTGTGTTTTCGGTTTTGGTTTTCGGTAAAAAATATTCCTAGCAACACTAATGTTGTTTTCGATTGGGAGAAATTAGTTTCTCCTGATGATTAAAGTAAAAATAAAAACATTGCAAAAAAAAAACAGAAATGAAAATTTTTTTAATTGAGATATTTTTCTGAAACGCGTATATGTTGTGAGCAATCACGTGAAGTGACAACTAAATTAATCTTTTCTAAATAAATACATAATTGTCACGTCCCTTAAAGATATATTATATTTAAATGCTTTTTGGCTAGAATATAAACAAAATATTAAAAGTTTTGTTTGAAAGCGGGCTGAAACGCCATAATCAAAATATTAATTATTATTTAGATTTGCCTATTGCATCTGGGGCAAAATGTCAAAAAGTTGAAAAACAAAATAAATTATTTTGTATGTAGATATGTTTTTATATGAAATTGAAGACTATCTACTTTTAAGAGTATCAATTTTCAATATAACCAAAAATGTAAATTAAATATTAAAATTGTTCGAATTGTTTAATTTGAAATACAAAATATGTAGAATCTGTGACGTTCGTATATATGCGTCTTCAGACCGCATATTTCATAAAAAGCAGAAGTAAGACTCGCAAAACACAACTCCGAAGAGAAACGATTTGTCTTCGGAGTTCTCTCCGATTGCCCAACGGAAAATGACATAATGAAAATAAACAAAATTCCGGTGATCACATTATGCAGACGCACAAAATTATTTTATCACATGTGATTGTCAGAAATGTAACAATCACATATCACATTAGCCGATTCCACCCCTGGTTTCTTCGCGGGATCGAAATTGGTGCAACGATGTCTTGCACATCTCGTGGCTCTGTCTGGCGTAGGGGAGGCTCCCAGGCGTAAGTTGTAAGAGATTTGCAATTACAAACTAATTTGCAATTTGAAATGAAGGTAACCAGAATTAATACTAATGACATCAACATGAAAATAATACGGACAAGTGCGAGTCGGAGTTTTTAGTATTTGCTGTTATAGCGAACACAATAAATACATCATCTGTCAAAATTTCAACTGTCTATCTATCACGGTTCATGAGATACAGCCTGGTGACGGACGGAAACAGACTGACAGACGGACAGACGGACAGACGGACAGATGGACAGACGGACAGACGGACAGACGGACAGACGGACAGACGGACAGACGGACAGACGGACAGACGGACAGACGGACAGACGGACAGACGGACAGACGGACAGACGGACAGACGGACAGACGGACAGACGGACAGACGGACAGACGGACAGACGGACAGACGGACAGACGGACAGACGGACAGATGGACAGACGGACAGATGGACAGATGGACAGACGGACAGACGGACAGACGGACAGACGGACAGACGGACAGATGGACAGACGGACAGACGGACAGACGGACAGACGGACAGACGGACAGACGGACAGACGGACAGACGGACAGACGGACAGACGGACAGACGGACAGACGGACAGACGGACAGACGGACAGACGGACAGACGGACAGACGGACAGACGGACAGACGGACAGACGGACAGACGGACAGACGGACAGTTATACAAACGGACAGACGGACAGCGAAGTCTCAGTAATAGGGTTCCCTTTTCAACCTTTGGGTACGGAACCCTAAAATGGATGTTATATTTTAAGTGTAGGTCATTAGAGGGCTTCTTATGTTCCAAATATTAGCATTCTTTTTTCAAAATTGTTGCAGTCTTACTAAGAGCTGCATGCAAAGCAGATGAATATATTACCCGCAAGTTATTTCTGTCTTTCAAGCCAGACACATCATAACTCGATAAAATATATGTCGTTAGGATAGGAATATCCCATGTGTCTGGTTGTCGCACAAATTTTTTTTGCAGAATTGTATTCTTAAATGGTATAACTAAGTTAAGAAGAAATGGTAGCATCGAATGCGTTTCGAAGAGAAGAGAACATACTTATTCTCCCTGCAGACAAAGGTAATGCCACTGTCGTTGTCAATAAAAGCGACTACTTTCGCAAGATGAATGTTTTGGTTGATGACACAAATACATATTCATCTGTGGATTACGATCCCACACCCCGTGTTCTACGAAAAGTACCAAAGCTTATCAATGAAAATAAAGCGTTTTTACCATCGAATCGCTTGATACCTTCATACTCTCAGCCACCAAGATTGTATGAATTACTTAAAATCCACAATGAAGGTAATCCAATGCGACCAATTGTGAGTCAAATAAATGCCCCTTGCTACTTCTTATCGAAGCATTTAGTTGATGTTTTTAAACCTTTGATCGGGTCAACAGAGCACCACATAAAAGACTCTACACATTTTGTGTCGATTTTGGATGGCCTAAAAATCGAAGTTGATGAAGTGATGGTGGGTTTTGATGTTGAGTCACTTTTTACAAATGTACCCGTACAAGAAGTTCTTATCCTCATCCGTAGACGTATCCCAACTTCCGGCATTAACGAAAAATATATGCCACTTTTGGAGTTTTGTCTGTCGTCAGGGTATTTCTGCTTTAATCAACAGTTTTATCTACAAATAGATGGGGTTGCTATGGGCCTACCTTTGGCACCTTTATTTGCGGACTTGTGGATGGAACATTTTGAGACAGATGCTCTGCAAAGCTCAGAAGACAAACCCAAAGTGTGGTTTATATGTAGACGATACGTTCTGTATAACTAAAAGCTCCGCTATGGTGAGTTTCTTGCAACATCTAAACTCACAACATCCTAAAATTAAGTTAACGAAGGAAGAAGAAAAAGAAGAATCCATTGTATTTTTAGATGTTAAAGTAATACGGAAGCCAGATGGTACATTGGGACACACAGTTTACCGAAAGGACACCAACACCAACAGATACCTACATGACACTTCCCACCACCACCCGGCAAATTTGAGATCTGTCGTCTCCACACTGGTTCAACGCGCTCACAAGATATGTGACAACGACCATCTTGCCACTGAACTATTGTTTATTTATTTAATTCGTTAAATACTAACGTGAACAAACTTATTCTAATTACATAATACTTATAAACTAAGACAACTGTTCTAAGCTGTTAAATATCAAATTTTTAATTCTCATACATTTTATGTTTTCATTTACAGAGTCTATACAAAAGTACAATTTATTAAATATTTCTATTAATTAATTGAGGGGGCTTTTGGCACCATAGTCTTATCTACTAAATATATGGCATAGTGGTTGCTGTAGTCCGATACTTGTACGACTAAAACTGAAGTTTAAACGACCAAGAACCGATGAAGATGATATTGAACCATTAATAATTCCAACAATTAAACAAAATTGCAAGTACTTCCTATGATTAGTTAGCGAAGGAAGGCTTATTAAAGTGAGTCTTTGAGAAAAAGAAGGAAGAGTATTATGATGTGACCATGGAAGAAAAACGAAGGCAGAAAGGCGAAAATCTTCTCTGAACTGCTTCAAGTCTTGTTGTATGAATGGAGTAGTGAGGTGCCCACACCACACAACCATATTCTAAGATTGGTCTCACAAATGAAACACAAAGAATCTTGAGAACATAAGGGTCGCGGAATTCGCGGCCGAATCTCTTAATGAATCCTAGGACTTTATAAGCTTTTTTGGACATGTAATTAAAATGATTAATAAAAGTTAACTTAGGGTCAAGAATTATTCCTAACTCAGAAAACAAGGAGACTTTACTAAGAGGACATAAGTCGAACGGAGATTTTTTGCGTGTAAAACTAATGGCCTTACACTTGTCAACATTTAAGACAAGACGATTTATATTGCACCATTCCATTGCAATAGCAAGCAGTCAGAAGTAGATTTAATTCTTTTGAAAAGTTAAATGTCATCAGCATAAATAAGGACGGACGAATTTTTTATAATCGAAACCAAGTCATTTATGAATAAAACAAATAAAATTGGACCTAAATTCCTGCCTTGGGACACCAGAACCAACAACAAATTGGTTCGAATACTCATAACGAAACACAATACTATAGAGTCTATTTTTTAAATACGATGAGATCCAATTTATGAAATTGCTGTTAAAACCTTGATTGCTTAACTTTAAAATTAATGTGCGATGGCACAACTTGTCAAAGGACTTACTAAAGTCGGTAAACACACAATCGACTTGTTCACGTTTTTCAAAAACATCTAAACAAAAGGACGTAAAGTTAAATAAATTAGTAACGGTAGATTTTTTTTTGACAAATCCATGCTGGTTATCACATATAATTGAAGAACAGTGAAAGGAAAGAATATTACATATAATTGACTCAAACAGTTTTGGTATCACAGATAATTTAGCAATAGGCCTGTAGTTCATTATTACATTTTTGGGACCGTTCTTGTGAACAGGTGTAATGAATGTACTTTTCCAGATGTTAGGAAAAAGCGAACTTTTTAAGGACTTTTTAAAAAGAACACATAGCGAATATGATAAATAAGCAACACATTTCTTCAAAATATACGATGGAATACCATCAGGTCCTGAACTGAAACACTCATCCAATGATAGTCTTTGCAGACAATGTTCTGAAAGCGAACGGCTATACCAAAAAGCAAAGAATGTGGAAGCCAAATTTGCCAAGGGAAAAGGATGAAAGCAAATTGGACAAAAAAGCTTTCTTGCCATACTTCAAAGGTGTCACAGACAGAATAGGAAAATTTCTCAAAAGATATGGTGTAAAATCGATTTTCTTACCACCCAAAAAAGTGATAAGTTATCTGCAATCACCTAAAGACCATTTTCCTCTCCAAACACCAGGGTTATACGCTGTCCCTTGCAGCTGTGGGTCGTCATAATTGGGACAAATCCAAAGAAGCATTGCTACCCGTTTAAAGGAGCACGTAAGTGCTGTTAGCAAGAACCAACGGGAAAAATCAGCGATATGTGAACACACAATCGGCACCATAGTTTTAAATTATCGCGTGCGTGGGATCCCATTTTAAATAATTCACGGTCGATCCAGTTGCCATTGCGAACACCCTGTGATGTAGTGAGTACGGTTTGCTCCCAACCTTCTACATCTCATCAACAACAAGAGATAGAACCTCCTACGCACCACTAAATATTTAATATATTTTTACACGGCGTATTCTTAAAACTTTAAAATAATGTCCAACAACCGCGAAAACCTTAAAAGTTATAAGGTAGGTATAACTAACCCCTTGAGAGTGAAAGTGCAGGGCCCAAGAAGTCTAAATATTCCTATTCCCTGGAGGGTTGTTGAATATTCTTGATTCATACATTGGGAGTAAAGTAAACTTGGAGACTTAAACCAATAAAACCATGAATTTTCGTGTACCATCGGAACTAACGAGTTCTCGAAGTTATTCAATATTCTATACTCACAAACGGAACGTAAATCAGACGAATTTTCAAATAAAATTTGCACACAGGTTTCTTCACCAGGCGTTGTACGAATAGGTTCGTTGATTCTGCATGTGTAAAATGTAGTATTCAAAATAGTACGCAGAGACTGAAAACTAGCCCTTCTTAAGAAGAATTGGTGCGAGATAAATATTATTAATTTACTAAATGGATGCTGATCAATAATAGGAATGAGGATTTTCCACAAAACTCGTTCCCTCAAGCCCTAAACATTGGGTGTACGTTTAAGTGGCAAGAGTTGATCGTAGAAAATTAAGTTTCATTCGACTGTTTTTCGTTAGGTTTTGAAAAGTAAATCTTATCTCGCTAGTAGGGAGCATAAGAGGGCTAAATTCTCGACGATGCGATGAAGCGCTTCTATAATGAGAAAGAAATTGGTAAGTTTTTCAGATAGCTTGCCCAACTCATTTAAAATGAAAAAAGAGAATTCATGTATATTAGCCAATAGTTTGAGAGCTCGATAGTCTTAGCTTTTGTTAGTTAGTGATTCATTTAAAACTTTGTTAATGGCTTCGACCTTTTCTAGAAGAAGGTTGTGTTGACTTGTAAGGTTTGAGATGGAATGCCATAAAATCTCTACATTTGTCCTTATAAGGGTGATTTGTTGTTCTTTGAGGTTGATGGACTTGACTTTACTGTTCTCCAAATCCTGAAGCTTGTGAGAGATCTCTTTATAATCTTCGTGATCTACAGTTCCAAATAAAACGAAAGCCCCGCCTTGATCGAAGTTTGCTGCACTGCGAAAACAAATTGGTTTCCTCGATTTTGTCTTTAATGTTAGAAATTCTTTGTTTTGATTTCAATTGCCCATTGACGACAGTTAATATTGCGTGTATCGAGAAAGTTAGTTAGCCAAGCACATGCCTTTTCTATGTTTTCCTCGCAGACGTTGATAATTCCCAGTCAGGAAGCTGACTTTGGGAAAGTATGGTCCAGTGATCTCGGTAAGTCATAGCATGACCCATCTCTTCAAAAACTATTCCTGTCGGCTTAACGCTGTGGAGTTCCACTGGTGTACCGTTTAAGTGAACGGCAACAAGCCATGATCGTGTCATGAATATGTACACCATCTCGTAGAATATCCTCCTGTGTAAAAGAGTTAGATTAGCTTGTATGGAAAAGCTTCAGCTGGTTAAAGTGAACACGGCGTTTTTGTTTACCTATTATAAGTGTTGCATCGACTTTGCTATTTATAGCTTCAATTGGGTAGGGTCCTTGCCAATGAGAAAAAGACTTGTTAATCCTTGCCGCGTTTCTAAGGAAAACTTTATCACCCACATGAAAACTGAAAGGACTAGTTTTTTGCGTCATAATATTTCTTTGAAGAGATTTTACTAGCAATTAAATTTTCTCTAGCTTTCTTGTGCGACTTTTGGAGATTATTTCTTAAAAAATAAAAATAATTTTCATGATTGTACAAGATTTGTGGTTCTCTACTTAAATTATTGGGTACTGTTGCATAGAAACCAAAAAGGCATTCAGAAGGGCATGTTTTTATAGTTGCATAGACACAGTTATTTGTCACAAACCTTACGGCCCGTAAATTATTATCCCATGAAGATGGATTGTGATCCACAAACGTTCTTAGATTATCAACTAAAGGCCTTTGTGATCTATCAAGTGAACCGATTGCGGGTGATAAGAAGTTGTTTCTACTTTTTTTTACTTTTAAAAGCTTACATAGCTACTTCTCTGAACAACAGAGAAGTAAAATTAGAGCCATTGTCGGTAACGAGAACTTTTGGTATTAAATACCTGCTAAAGGAAAAATGTATTTCACGACGATTTATAAGTTCTCAAAGTATGCGACAGTTCACCACCTCGAAGATAGCAATTGAATAAGAATAAGATTGTATCCGACGGAGAAATAAAAATATTAGTTTGAAAGGACATACATTGTAGATTTCAAATATGTATTTAGTTTCTTTCCAAGTTATCTCCAGGACTTGGCATGACAATTTTTCCAACTTCAATATCAATGCATTTCTTCATATTAATGTCAATAATTGGTTTGAGTACCTACTAAGAAAAGTCACATGTACATAGAATGTGATTTATCTATACATATAATAAAATTGTAACGGGTCGATGTCTGTACATTGAAGATATAGATGCAAAACTAATATGGGGAGTCTCTATTAGACCCGCAGAAGCCAAAACAACCGTTTTTAGAATTTTTGTCTGTCTGTCTGTCTGTCTGTCTGTATGTTTGTACGCGCATCACGCAAAAACTACTGCATGGAATTGAATGCGGTTTTCGCAGATATATTGGTAGTACGCCAACTTAAAATATAGGCTATATTTTATCGCAGGAAAATATATAATTCTGGTTGTTTTTTAAATATTGCTGCAATCGAACGTTATTCAATGAACTTAACGCAAAATTGAAAGATTTTAAGGTCGTTAGCGTCTCACTTACATAATAAAATAGCGCCACACTTACTTACGTATACATGAATAGAAATAAGTTAGTCGTTCTGAATAGAAGTTGCATCAAAAACATCATAGATGGCGCTATTTACCACCATATAGACTATGCCTCATTCAGCGAAAGCAGAAATCGAAAAGTAATGTAACCATAAAGAACGGTGAACGAGCAATACTTACGCCCAAAACTGATGAAGCGGAGCTGCCATAAATAGCAGTATCGGCGCGCAGCATCGTTTTGAAAGTGGGCATTCCAATTAGGTATATTCGTATATTGCTTCTGAACTTAACTCTCCAATTTTGCAATTTAAACCGTTATGATACTTCGAAATAATATTATACAGAAGCAAAAAATTATACGGCTGTAGAGCTGACTTTATAGCTTTCATACCACACATACCCCCCATTTTGAACCGGTTGTGCATAAACAAAATATATACTGAGATACCTACTTTATTTTAAAATCCACGCGTGCGAAGTAGCGGGCAAAAGCTAGTTACAAATAAATAAAATCTCTATTAGATATCATCGTGATCAATTTAAATTGAATCTAAATAATGTGTACAACTGGGTCGTACGAATTTGCTCTAATGTGTTAAAATGGTCTTGGGGCTTGAGATTTTGCGAAAAAAGCATTGAAAAATCATATGAAATTTTATTAATCACTTCAAAATCAATAGTTAAAACGTTTTTTGGAGAAGATGAAGTAAGACATCAGATTTCCTTTACTTTTTGAATTTTAAGGAATTTTTTTTTTTTCAAAATCGTTTTACCAGTTTTATCAAAAAACGGTTTTTTCTTAAACTTTTCGAAAACATATTCCAAATTTATTTTGAGTATATCAACATCTAGCGGTTTAAAGTTCTTATCAGAAAACAAAAATTTTAAAAAAATTAAGCAAACAGTTTTTGAAAAAAAAAACATTAAAAAATTTTTTTACTTTTTTTTAAAAACTCAAATGTTTTTTTTTGAAAAATTAAAGAATTTATATTATTCCGTTTATAAAAGAGCTTTTATATTAAAACTAGCTGACCCACCCGGCTTCGCTCGGCTAGACAAATCTTAGTTTCATACGGATTAAATGAAATACAATTTAAAAAAATCATTTGCGCAACAATAATCGTCGCTCTGGTTGCGTGATGATACAGTTGGCGGGTGATTTCCAAAACAAACACTTCCCGTGATTCTGAAACCAACAGCGGCGGCTGAATTAAACTCATGTCTCAAGCCATCATATTTATGGAGGTATGAGAAAATCATTCCATTGAGTGTGAATATGCGAGTATTCTTTGGATTTGCCTGGCATGCCTCCTTCGAAATCTGCATGCTCCTAAACTGCGCAATAGAACCCAACTGATTGTGACGAAGCTTATGAACAATTTGATAGTGGCAAGGATTTTAAAAGGGCCGTTCAAAGGAGAAGAATGTGGAATTCCGTGAATTTCCTTCACTTCAACCGATTTGCCGTCAGCTATTATATGTGGCATGTTCCCGAGTTGGGAAACCATCATCACTCTTTAATTACGCTCCGGATCAGAAAAAAAAATGTTGTATATCATGCAGCTTTTAATTGAATACAATTAGTTTTCTTATATAATTAATTAATTAATTTAACAATTTTTTAAATGAACTATTTACATTACTCAAGAGCAACATCGTTTTTTGTTTTCGCATTTAAAGCATAAATAAACAATAAGGATGGTTTACAAACTCGCGAACATCCAACATAAAGTTGTCCGTGAGAAAAAATTGAAAACACTAAATGTATATCACTTGTAAAGACTGTCCTTGTGATTTGTTAATTGTTATAGCGAACGCAAGACGAATCGGTAATTGCAAACGTTTAAATTCAAATGGCAAATCAGAGGGAATCATGAGAATTCTAGGAATAAGCACATCTTCTCCCTTATATTTTAAAATTAAAACAGTTGCTCCGATAACATTGTTAATTAATCGCTTTACTGCTAATCTAGTGCCGTTACAAAGTTTTGGGTGATTAATATTTCGAAGCATGATAAAAGGTGCACCAATCTTTAGCTCCAAAATATGGGGTGGAATCCCAGTTAAATCCAAAGAATTTAAAAATTCTGTAGGATAATTTACAGCTTCATCTTGATTTGTGATGGTGTCTATTGATTTGTACACAACAATTTCATTTGGTAATTTCTTAAGGATTTACGTGGTAATTTCATTTACGTCTTTGGTTGTGCCAGCTAATATAGCTCTTTCACTTAACCACGAATTAATTTTATAGTTCTGGGCAATGTTTGGGAATACATTCTTTGCCAATTCTGTTTTAGATTCCGTCAAACGGCAAAAATTGTATGGCAATGTTATTAGACCATAAATGTTATCAATATTCATTTTGCCGTTGCCCATGTCCAACAATTGTTTCGAAAACACAGCCCCTGTAGGATCATTTTGCAGTTTAACTCGCTCGTTTACAGTAAGTTTGAGTGTTTTCACATACTGCCACAAATTTGAAGATTTCAAACATGCATTCAACTCATCAGCAGCAGTGGACCTAGGTATAACAGGTAATGTTTGCCTAAAATCACCTACTAACAATATCATGGCACCACCAAATACACGTTGGTTTCCTCGTAAATCTTTTAACGTTCGATTAAGGGCTTCCAATGATTTCGTGTGAGCAATCGTGCAGTCATCCCAAATTATTAACTTGATTCATTTAAATTTTTTTATCCCAATCTGAACAATATAAAAAAAAAGTCTAAAATGAATGTTCAAAAAAAAAATCTGATTATGTTTTTATTTTACATATGTATATCCAGAATTCTATCTTCACATACTTCACCGTTATTCACCAACTTTTCTTTTATATTTAATAATTTTTGGTCCATTCTAATTTACTTAATTTAAGATAAAAGTAATGAACCGATTCTAGTTAATGTCCGCAGATTACAAACTTATTCCAATTTTATCAAAATTAAATTGACAAATAAAAAATTCAAATATTTTTTTACAATTATGGGAAAAACACTTGTTATGTCGACAAAAATGCTGGATCAAAAGAACCTCGCTACCGCTTTATAGTATTTTAACCAAACACCTTCGTCGACATCCTCATCCCTACCAAAAGTTTTGTTAGTAATATGACAAAATTCACTAAAAATGCATTTTGCGGTTTACCGAAATTTGAACAATCTTCACAAAAAGACCTTCCTCAATAGGATAGCTAACAAAATTTTGATTAAACTTCACAGAAACCTTTGTAGGCATCCTCAAAAAATGCTACCGAAAGATTTGTAAGTAGTTTGACAGAATGCAATAAAACTGCATTTGTGTCAAATTGCTTTACCGAAGATTGGCCAAACTTCACGGAAAACTTCGTATACATTCTCAGAGGACCCTACCTAAAGTTTTGTTAGTAATATTACTAAAAATGCATTTTGCGGTTTGCCCTTTACCGAAATTTGACCAATCTTCACAAAAAGACCTTCCTCAATAGGATAGCTACCTTTATAAAAAAACATTTAAAAATTCTGCCCAGCCATTGTCGAGTTTATCGAGCCCGAACATAAGACGACTTATTTTTATATATTAGATTTTCATCGAAATGCGTGAAATGATTTACGAGAAAATATGATTTCAAGAAACCGGTCCTATGGGAGGTACCGTTATAAGACTTTTTCTGAAAAATCTGTTCCAAATAAAACATAAAATTTACTCAAAAAATACCATTCAAATAAAAATTTTATCAAAATCGTAGGAGCCATTTTGGAGATATATGAGTTTTTCATAAAAAATCATATGGCCAGGTACCGTTAGTTTTGGAGCTAGAATGCTAATTCCAAAAATCCCTCTGTAGGACATTATAATAATTCTATGTACCAAGTTTGAAGCGAACCGGTCCAGCCGTTTAGGCTGTAGGTGCCGATACAGACAGACGGACAGACAGACAGGCAGATAGACAGACAGACAGAATTGTTGGACCCACTTTTTCAGGCTTCTCTATCACCGTAATGTTATGTTTGATTGTTCAAAAAGAAGATTTTTCTTTTACGAATGCAGAACTTGCCTTACCTATATCTATACCTATAATCGCAAGTATAAAGCAGCTGGTTGTTGGATATTGTCTTCATGCCTAGCAAAGTCGAGTTAATAAAATATATTTATTACATGCACAACTTCCCAACGTGCGACGACCGTGAATGCATGAACAGAGGTGTTCTTAGATTGCGTTTCTTCCATTAGTTCTTGGAGTGTATAGAATATAATGTAATGTATTATAAATTCTGGAACTAACATGTCGCGAGCTTATGCGACCTATTAATAAAATTTTGTTTTCCAAATTTGTAACCGCAATGTCCGAATATCTGTAGACTTCTTTATTATATACTCCATCTCCTCTAATTTCTTTGGAGACCGGCCAAAACAGCATAAGTCCATTTTTGTCAAACTTGAGTTAAGTATATAGAACTGTAAAAAAAAATCTATTATCGTTTAGTCCTAACAGTGTAAGTCCATCTAAACCAATTGGAAAGATATTCGATGGTCCCAATCGCACTTACATTTCTTATTTAAAATAATGTTTGGTCAAAACGACTTAACTTCACTAATGTTGTTTTAATCAAACAAAAATTTTCTATTTTCCAAATAACAATGTGGTCAAAACGACATAACTCCAACTAAACCTTTATCGCCTTCTTGTCGCTACATAAAAATTTTTTGTAAACTATATTCAAGCTTTGTAATTACTTTTTTATTGTTTTTGCTTTTATTTTAATTACTGTGAAATAAATTTGTTTGTGAAAAAAATATCTGAGTCTACAACTTTTATTTCAATACAGGAAATTATCTCCACCTACTTTAAATGCAATGAACAATCCGCTTGGTCAAAACAACATATCTCCCTTAAAACCTGCGTCGAAACATAAATTTGAAATAAAGAAATAATATTCATATAAACATTATTATTTATAGATATATTGCATCAAAATGTTTCTGAAATAACCGCAACGGGACTTAGAAAAAAAATTTGAACTTTTAAACTCGTTTTTCTTAAAACTGAAATTTTGGACTTATGTTGTATTGACCAGACTCCATAGATTTGTTCCCAACACGACCGTGCAAGCTTTAAATGGTATATCCCAACAGCAAAGAGATGAACTCATCTCAAGTGAGTCTTGGAAAATCTCTGAGATCAGGGCGATTAACTTCCAATCTCATAAACGCGACCCTTTGCCGGTTAAAATGTTGTTCATCTACAAAAGTCTGCAAGTAAGTTAGGTTTATGCATGTTGGTATTAATTATTTCCACAAACGGTCTGAGTAAGGGCTCTCTGCGTAGGGTTCGTGATATGCACTAATGAAGGCTGCTGAGATTCTAAAGTCACTCATTGCATTCATCGCTCTTTAATTTAAAAAAAGTGTTTCTAAATATTTTAATATCACGTTAAAAACTTCCATTTAGTGTTTCCAGTACCCATTGGAATATTGTCAATAATCGCGACTTATTAGCACTCTTAGTGGTTAACTGACTTTCGTTATGTTGCTTGGATGGTGGAATATATGCAACATAACCGCATTGCTCCAAATCTGGAACTGTATTTCTAAACCCTCTATCCAATACAAAAACATCACCCTCCTCTAGGAACCAACGGATTGGCACTATCTTCTGCGCAAACAGAGTTGGAGAACAATCAATATTGATCATTAACGACCTAGCAACTAAGCAACGCTGCGTGTCTTATGGGTTGTTTTTATAGCTGTCATTGGTCCTTCGGACTTACATTGCGTCGTGAGATTTGAAAGTTCAAGGGACGCGTGGCTGACATTGATTGTAAGTTTGACCATCTGGTGGCTGACACCTTTGCTATACATATATTATGAAGTAACAACTAATGCAATCAGTGGGTACTAGGCCCCGCTGCTTACTTACTTACTTTAGATGTTTCATTGGTCCTTTGAGAGAGGGCTTTGCTACTAAAATGCCTTCTAAGCCCGAAGAGACAGCTCTCTTCACTGATGTTGTTCTGAGAGGTTATAGTGGAACAGAAATAGACAAAGTCTTTGACAACTTCAAAGTTATATCTGTCCATTGTGACGTTTTTTCCGAGCTTACAGTGATGATGTCTTATCTTCATTTACAGCCAGACATATTTTCTCCGCCTCCACTTCAATAATTGCAAATGCTCCGTTATTCCAAAAATGACCAAAATCGTACCGCTGGTGTTGACGTGCAAGTTGCGTACAATTGCCTGAAGAATGATGTTGGAGAGGTTACATGACAGCGCGTCACCTTGTCTTAAGCCTTTCTCGACATTAAATGAGTCGGTGGTGTTCTTACCAACCTTGACTGTGCAGCGCAAGTTCTACATAGTCATCCTGCACAATCGAAAGAGTTTAGCAAGGATGCCAAGAAGTGATATGGCTCTATATAGCTTGCTGCTATTCACGCTGTCATAGGTGACTTTATCGATAAAGAAGTGGCGAGTATCGATCTGGAATTCCTCTGTAGTTGGCGTAGTTTAGAGTATCTTCTTTCTTGTCAACAGGGCACACAATGGTGAGGATCCATTCGTCAGGCATTCTTTCAACCGACCTTTTAGCCATGTGTGCGAACCTGCACTCATCAACGAACCAGGTGTTTCGTTGTGTTCGAAGAATGAAACCCAAAACATCAGTAGCTCCGTTTTTGATGGCCATTTTGCAATGTTCTGGGGCCTTGGCCTTGGCGCTGGTGCCGGGCTTGTCGAATGATAAGAGGAGACATGGTTGGCAAACATTGTGGCGGTCTCTTCGCAACACTAAACTTTATCACAGTAGATGCTCGACCCTGCAGTCTGGTGGAAATCCGCTTTTGGACTTTAGCTACAACAATGTGATGTCGGCTTTGACACCATTTAGGGCTTCCACTAATTGTTCGGCTGCACGTGATCTGTTTAGGTTCCGGACATTCTACGTGCAGAACCAAAATTCGTTGTCCCTGTTTCGTTTGCTAGGGTCGTCATCAGTAGGGTGATCCATATCCGAGACAATTGGTTGTTTCGGAACTGCCTGGTTTTAACGTGGTAGGGAAGTTACCCCGACGCACAACCCCCAAGGAGCTGGAGAACCCCAGAGTCAGTAACCCACTATCGGGATACGAGAGCAACCGTTGGCCCTAAATTTGCTCATCCGCCACCTTCTCTATTTCACTACCCTGACTAATAGTAGTGAAAGAAACCCAAAAACCTGAGTTCCGAATACGTCGAAGTAGCTCCATGGGGTGCCTACCATGCTGACTGTTGGCGTTGCCGTTGGTTCACTTATTTGCAGCTTATACGCCGCTCGCTTGCTTTCTGCGGGTTCGTCCAGAATAACTGCTACCCAACAAGAGAAACAGAGGAGATTTATGGCAGGGCAATTATAGTTTTGCTATTTTTCCGTGTTCAAGACTCGCATTTATAATTTTAGCAAGTCAGGTCCGGGTGGACAAGACCAGTACCAGATGGCTACCACTAGGAGGTAAAATAAGCACAATTGATGCGTATGAAACAGTTGCACCGCTGGACATCGCCAGGTTGATTCCAATCAGAGTCTACCCTATTCATACAGCACCCAGCCATCAGGCCCTGCTGCTTCCTTCAGATTATATTGTATAAAGCTTTTTGAAATGAATTGTTGATGTACACTAGATAGCGATAGCGACACAGCAAACTCCATCTCAAGAGTACTAAAGGTTTTATTATATACCTTCGTAATAAATTTTGGTGAGAAGCTCGTATGTAGATATACCTACTTTCTTCCGTAGGCTCATCTTTCTCTTTGTACTTGCGATTATAGGAATCTATTATAAGGCATGTTATGGATTCGTGGAAAAAAAAATTCAGATAACAATCACTCATCCTAGTGAAAATCCCGCCGATTCCTATATGTACTTTTATATATAAAACTTGGTTATATCCATGGACATCAGTTAAAATGCCCAAAAGCTTATGTGATTCAACTCCCACTTTGTAAAACAAATATGCACTCGCATTTTTTAGATTAAAATAGATTTATTTCTATTTTCAAAATTATATTTTACACGTATTTAGATACAAAAAATCTTTTTTCGGGCTGACGGCAATGCCATGCTTTAAAGATTTTTTGTATCTAAATACGTGTAAAATGTAATTTTGAAAATTGCAATAAATCTATTCTAATCTAAAAAAAAAAAAAAATGACTCGCATTTTTGTCAAAGCCGTTCCTTTGTATTGAATATTTCTTTATTAATTTTAAGACAGTCCTACACGTACCCGTACCTATTATCAAAATTCAATATTTTATCAACTACTGTTCTCTATACTTAATCTACATTTCGTCACATTATGCGAGGAAAAATTAGATTTTGTAAAATATGTAATTACCTTTTTCAATTAACTTCGTCCCAATCATGGCAAGGTAGCTGCATAGTGAAACCAGAAGATGGTCTTATGATTTACACACGTAGCTGCCGAAGAATCGCCAAAGAATCGGTTTTGTTAATAAAATTTTATGGAAAATATCTCTATTTTCTCTTTAATTATCAATTATTTATCATTTGATCAGAAGGTAGACTCGGATTGCTTTTGCTACTTGACCGACTTTAATCTTTATATTTATGTAGGTACTTCCAAGGGGCTCTAATCGGGCCTTTTTTTAATTTAATGGTGCGCTGTGTCGGCTGGCACAACACATTGAAGCGACTGCACTGCGGCAATGCCATAAAGTGGTTCAGACATTTTATTGATGCTTTATTCTGGTTGTATGTTTCGGATTCAGTCAGAAAGAATCTCATTCGCTTTTTATTGTTGTTGGTATTATTGGAGAGGAAGATCAACTCATTTATGGCTGTCCATGGACTGTCGGATGATAAGGCGTAGCGCACAGCAGGAGATTTGACTGTTGGAATCAATGGAATATTAATTTCATACCAATTTTATGGCTTATTAACAATTTGAATATTCTTAAAAAATCGCTATCGCAACCTTTTTGTTTGAAGTTTTGTTTTTAATATTTTTATTCTTCTACATGTTGATTATAATGTTGGTTATAACATTAAATTAGGAAAAAATATGTTTAAATTTGAATAAAACGTAATGAGATTATGAGTGGACGCAATAAAGCCTTTGTATAACAAAGCAAGTATTCCTATACCCAGAAGAAAGTCATGTTTAAACTTAATGAATGGTATATTGAAAAACTTCACTTTTAGAAAATTAAATATATTTACTTTGTCTACTATTAGAAAATTTCACATTGATACGCCCTGGACGCCACCCGTTGGATTTTTGTGAGATAGCTAAATATCACCAAATATCAAAACATCGCTTGTGGTTGCTGATTTCAATTATAAAACTGATAACATTTATAAATTTACAGTTCTTACATGTTACATAAATAAATAAAGTGTATGTAATTTGTTTCTTCTTTTGAAATAATTGAGTACAAAATAGTTGTTTTGCTTAATACATCCCACTAAAGCAATAAATGTGAAAGTTTCGATGTTTGGTGTTTGGATGTTAGGATGTTTGTTGCTCAATAACGCCAGAACGGCTGAACAGATCGTATAATGAAATTTGGCACAGAGATAGAATTTAGTCTGGAATAGCATACTTGCTACTTTTTATCCCGGTAAAATGTATGGTTCTTGCGTGGGATAGATTTGTTTTTATTTTCGAAATCACGCCAGAATGGCTAAACGGATCTGGATGAAATTTAGCACAGAGATAGATTATAGTCTCGAATAGCATAAAGGATACTTTAAATCCCGGTTAAATGTATGGTTTCCGTGGGATATATTTGGTTTAATTTTTGAAATCACGGCATCAGAATGGCTTAATAGATCTGGATGAAATGTAGCACAGAGATAGATTATAGTCTGGAACAGCACATAGCATGAGAGGTGAGGTTAAAGTGGAACCCAAATAGACAAAATCCTTGACAACCTCAAAGTTATATCTGTCCATTGTGACGTTTTGTCCGAGCCTACGGTGATGATCTTCTTCACCCGAGGACAGCATATACATTGTTTTATCTTTATTTACAGTAAGACCCATTTTTGGCGCCTCCACTTCAATACTTGCGAATGCTCCACTGACAGCGCGCTTCGTTCTTCCAATAATGCCAATATCATCAGCATAGCCAAGTAATTGAACGGATTTAAAAAAAATCGTACCGCTGGTGTTGACATATGCAAGCTGCGTACGATTGCCTCAAGAATGATTTGAAGAGGTTATATGACAGCGCCTCACCCTGTCTTTAACCTTGCTTAACATTAAATGAGTCGGTGGTGTTCTTACCAACCTTGGTAAGCGCGAGTTCTCCAAAGTCATCCTGCACAATCGAACGAGTTTAGCAGGGGTGCCAAGAAGTAACATGGCTCTGTATAGCGCGTTCCTATTCACGCTGTCATAGGCGACTTTAAAATCGATAAGCAGGTGGTGAGTATCGATCTGCAATTCCTGGGTCTTTTCCAAAATCTGCCGAAGTGTGAAAATTTGGTCGACGGTTGACTTACTGGGCCTGAAATCAAACTGATAGGGGCCAATCAGCTCACGTGCGAAAGGGTTCAGACTTTCACACAGAATGGCCGACATGATTTTATAGACGACATTTAGGAGACTTATACCTCTGTAGTTGGCGCAGTTAAGAGTATCTCCTTTCTTGTGGATAGGGCACACAATGCTGAGGCTCCATTCGTCAGGCATACTTTCATTCGACCAGATTGTATAGATGAGTTGGTGTATGCTCCTCACCAAGTCATCTCACGCTGCTTTGAAGAGTTCAGCCGTAAGGACATCCGCTCCAGCAGCTTTGTTGGACTTTAGTTTTGATATTGCTACCCGAACATCTTCTTGGTCGGGTGGACGGAGATTTTCTTCATCATCATCCAAATCGAATAGATAATTCTGCCTGACAGCGATTAGTTGGTTGTCTTCGCTGTTTAACAGTCTGAAGAAGTGTTCTTTCCAAATTCTCAGAACCGACTCTGTATCTACTACGACATTCCCACCCTCGTCTCTACATGCTTCTGCTCGGGCTTTGTAACCCTTAGACGAATGTTTTACCCTTTAGTAGAACTTTCGAATATTGCTTCTGCCGTAGCACCCCTCAATAGATTCATTCGTTTTTCCAGTTCTCTCTTTTTACTTCTGAAAATCCGATGTTCCTCCTTCCTCTTTTGGCGGTATACCGCATGGGAAGCGCTCTTGGCAGCTCTGGTTCTGGCATTCAGAACTGCATGATAGGCTTCGTCTTTGGCCAAGTGTGCGAGCCTGTGCTCATTATCGAACCAGGTGTTTCGTTGTAGTCGCCTAATGAAACCCAAAACATCCGTAGCTGCGGCTTTGATGGCCATTTTGGAATGTTCCACTGGATCTCTGGGGCTTAGCGCAGGCGCCGGGCTTGTCAAGAGATAAAAGGGGACATGGTTGGCAATGGTTGTGGCGGTCTCTTGCGATTGTAACTTCGCAACATCAAACTTTCTCACTGTGGATGCTCGATCCTGCGGTCTGCAGGTAGTGGTCCGAGTCTACGTTGGCCCCTCGGAAAGTGCGGACATCCATGACACTGTAGGCATGTCTGCTATCAATCTCAATGTGATCAATCTGGTTGCCGGTATTTTGATCAGGAGACTGTCAGGTCCCCTTGTGTATGAAGTATGTACTACCTAAATTGACACTTCACATCGCAGCAAAGTTGATTAGCCTTTGTCCGTTACCGGAAGTGTTGTCGTGCTGGCTATGCTTTCCGACTGTCGAGCCAAAGTTACCGATTTTTTTTTCTTTCCGATTTTGGCGTTGAAGTCAAAATGAATAATCTTAGTGTCGTACTTCGGGCATTCATCATACGTCTTCTCGAGAAGATCGTAGAATTCTTCTTTGGTCTTGTCATCTTTTTCCTCAGTGGGGCGTGGACACAGATCAGCGAGATGTTGCTGAACTTGGACTTAATGCGGATTGTGACAATGCGTTCGCTTATGCCACGAAACCCTAGGACTTCTTGCCTAAGCTTTCCTCTTATCACAAATGCGCATCCAAATAGCCGCTGTGTTCTTGTCCTTTAGCACTTCCCGTAGTAGATGTCACAGTTTTTCATCCTTCTTGTGCCTTCACCATCCCATCGCACTTCCTGGATGGCTGTGATATCGGCTTTGACACCATCTTGGGCATCCACTAATTGTTATAGGCTGCACGTGGTCTGTTAAGGGTCCGGACATTCCACGTGCAGAACCGAAATTCGTTGTCCTTGTTTCGTTTGCTAGGGCCGTCATCAGTAGGGTCATCCATACCCGAGGCAGTTGGTTGTTTCGGAACAAAAAGTTTGTTTACGTGTTAGAGAAGTTACCCTGACGTACAACGCACAACCTGGGAGACCAGGCCCTATGCTGCTCTCCTTGGACAAAAGGAACTGGAGAAATCCAGAGTCAGTAACCCACTACGGGGATGCGAGAGCTACCGTTGGTCCTATATGTGCTCATCTGCAACCTTCTCTATTTCACTACCCTGACTAATAGTAGTGAAAGGACCCCAAGACCTGAGCTCCAAAGCGTTGCCGTTGGTTCACTTAATTGGAAGCTCATCCGCCGCTCGCTTGCTTTCTGAGGGGTTCGTACAGGATTAACTGCTACCCAACAAGAGAAACAGAGGATCTTTATGGCAGGGCAATTATAGTGTTTCTATTTTTCTGTGTTCAACACTCGCGCTTATAAGTTTAGCAAGTCAAGTCCGGGTGGACAAGACCAGTACCCGATGGCTACCACTAGGAAGTAAAATAAGCACAATGTATGCGTATGAAACAGTTGCAACGCTGGGCATCGCCAGGTTGATACCAACCAGGGTCTAACCTATTCATACAGCCCCAGCCATCTATAACTATAAGCTCTCAGAACAACATCAGTGAATAGATCAGTCGAAGAATCACTCTGGCCAATCGCTGTTTCTTCGGGCTGAGAAGGCATCTTAGTAGCAAAGCGCTCTCTCAAAGGACCAATGAGACACTATGCAAGACCCTTATCATCCCAGTCCTTCTGTATGCGGCAGAAGCGTGGACACTGACACAATCGGATGAATACAGGCTGGAGTGCTTTGAGAGAAAGATTCTTCGATTGATATTAGGTCCTGTATGTATCAATGGAGAATGGAGGAGAAGATTCAATGGCGAACTGTACGGGCTATACAGTGACATTGACTTATTGGTTAAGAAACTGAAAATACAGCGGCGTAGATGGCTGGGCCATGTGGGGAGTATGGACGAAAACGCTTCTGCCCGACGAGTCTTCAATTCCAACCCGGAGGGCCGACGCAGTTCTGGAAGACCCCATCTAAGGTGGCGCCATCAAGTGGAGAACGGCCTCAACCAACTTGGTGTGCGCAACTGTAGGCCACTGGCTAGGGACCGGCCTAGCTGGCGAGGATTGTTGGTTAAGGTCGTGGTCCACAATTGACTGTCTGCGCCACCTTAAGTAAGTAAGAAAGTAATCACATAGGCTTCTTTTTATCCCTGGTAAAATGTATGAGATAGATAGATAGGGATAGATTTGTTTTAATTTTTGAAATCACGACAGAATGGCTATTTAAATATTCAAAGCAAGGAAGAATTATATTATGTTTTAATAGAGTTTGCGAAGATTATTTTCCCAAACAGGCAAAAGTATTTCAGATACTTAAAATTTCTTCAGCTCACTTAACACTTAAGTCTCAACTCGACGCACTTTAGCTTAGCATTCAAACCAAACGCATCATACTTATAGTAGTTAAAATCTCCCTCATGTTACAAAAATATACAAATGGATTTTTTTTCGAATTCTATGTTTTTTGGGTCACTGAATCCGAATCTGAAGAAATTTAAAAAAAATTTCCTGGTGCGTATCCGCGAAAAACCGCCGAATTTTCGCAATTTTTAGGTTTTTTGTTTGCATTTTGGAAACTATGCGTCTAAACTGAAATTTCACCCACAACAAAATGAAACACCATTAAATTTCCTACAAAATTCAAACATATTATTTATTTTTACTTGCGATTATATGTACTATGAGGCAAGTTATGCATTGGTAAAATAATTTTTCTTTTTGACAATCAAACATAACATTACGATGATAGAGAAGCCTAAAAAAGTGGGTCCGACAATTCTGTCTGTCTGTAACGGCACCTACAGCCTAAACGGCTGTGCCGATTCGCTTCAAACTTGGTACATAGTACATATTATTATTACAAAGGGTTTTTTTTTATTAGCATTCTAGCTCCAAAACTAACGGTACCTGCCATATGAATTTTATGAAAAACTCATTTATCTCAAAAACGGCTTCTACGAGTTTGATAAAACTTTCTGAATAGTGTTTTCTGTTTAAACGTTATGTTTTGGTTGGAACAGATATTTCAGGAAAAGTCTTATAACGGTACCTCCCATAGGACCAATTTTATTAAATCCGATTTACTCCTAAACCACTTCATGGATTTCGATGAAAATTTTAATATAAATTTTAAAACAAGAAAATAAAAATCTTTAATTTTTCAAAAACTGTTTTTTTTATTTTTTTAAAAAAAGCTAATTTTTTTAAACTTTTTCGTTTTTTTTTCAGAACCTGTTCGTGCAAAATTTTTTAAATTTTTGTTTTCTGGTAAGAATTTGTAAGTTCTCAGATACACACTCAAAAAAGTTTGGAATATGTTTTCGAAAAGTTTAAAAAAAACCGTTTTTTGGAAAATTTGGCCCAACGATTTTGAAAAAAAATTCCGTAAACTTGAAAAAAGTAAAAGAAATCTGATGGCTTACCTCATTTTCTCCAAAAAAACGTTTTAACTATTGATTTTTAAATGATTATTAAAATTTCATATGATTTTTTCATTGGTTTGTTCCTAAAATGTCAAGCCCTAAGACCACTGTAACACATTCGAGTAATTTCGTACATATTGCAAACATTTTGCTCACCATTGGTTTCGTTCTTGAGGTTTGTAAATTTGTATAAGAAAAAAATTTCCTAGTTCCCTTTTTCTTACGTAAGTACGCACTTTGTGGCAATTAATTTTATTATATTCAATTAACTTGATATCAATTTTATTAATCGAACACATTTCGTGTTCATTTTGTTTTATTTTCGGTTTAATTGCGAGGAATTATAATCTACTTTCTATTTCTTTATAGTCCGCGGTTTTTAAAGTTCGCCCATCACCCAAATTATAAATAATTTTCCTTTTGATCGGGTTAAATCGTAGCAAATTGACGCACAACGTGGGGCTTAAAAAAAAACATAATAAAGCGTTCGTGAAGTACGTCAGGGAGAATATACTTTAATTCAATGGGCAATGCACTAGTGAAATAGGTTTGCCAGAGGGTTCTAATTCTAACGAAGGGCAGGGCACGAATGCCATAGGTCTCCCATAAAGAGATACAACACGTTTTGTTAACAAATTGAATCTGATTTTTATTTTCCAATTTGACTGCTTAAGTACTATTTCGATTCACTAACGGTGAATCTATACTTCTAATAATAACCTACTTTACTATTATACAATATTCATATTCTTACATTAGGGGCGAGTTATAGCTATCATTGAAATGTATCCGTGAAAATATTGATTGCTGATCTTAAGACGAACTGGGCCTTTATTGGTATCAATAATTTGTGAATTCTTAAAATGTTTTAATGTAAAAAATAGTTAAATCTGATAAATACTGTGTTCCAAGTACCAAAATCGAAAATCAGTTGTACGTTGAAATCGATTTCTGTCAGTGAAATAATAAAAATAGATTTAAAGAAAAGTATTAATCAGATTAAAGTATTTTTTACATTAAAACAATTCTAGAATCCACGAGCTTTATTTTGATACCAATAAACCCCCAGTTCCGTTTGCTAAATCGTCTTAAAATCAGCAATCAATATTTTCACGGATGCATTTCAATGATAGCTATGACTGGCCCCTTACTTGAATCTTTTAAATTCGTTGATTAATTTTGTCAGCAGTTTGTATGGTCATCTGGTCTTCGACGTCATCGTGGCTTCGATTGATGCATCAAGTCTCAATGGATGGTAGGTCATAGTCGTCTTCATAGTGGTTTCGATCGGTACATCCAGTTTCAAAAAATGGTTGGTACGTTTGTCGATAGGGTTGAGTTTAGGTACTCTACACTCTCACCCGAAAAATTATTGGGAGAATAATTTATTATTTGAAGAATAATTTTTCAAGAATTTAGAAATGTTTTACATTACATATGGATTTTTTTTTAGCTTTAGGTTTTTACATTATATACATACAATAAGTTTTTGTTTTCTATTTTGTCTTATGTTTATCATAATATTTCTTAAGGCTATTGTTGTGGAAATTTTTATGTTCTCCCTTTATGTCTACTATTTTGTTTACATTATACATTATCTGTTCCGATTATTTTCTATGGTCCATATATGGTACTTTCTAGTTTTACAAATACTTAATCTAATATTTTAAAAGCTGAAATATTTGTCTTTTTATCGTATTCCCATTTTCTTTTACTTTTAACATTGTCAATAATTGAATGAGTTTTTGTAATTGCGTACTAAAGTCTAGTTTTTATTCCATTTACATATATATATATATATATATATATATATATATATATATATATATTATACTGCGTTTTATAATATTGCACATACACACCCATAAGTGTGTAGTACAAGCATTTAACAATCTTTAAGTCTTCTTTTTTCTTTTCGACATTATTTGTTGTCCTTCTAGTTTTATGGTTGTTCAATTTTCTCCTTTTGTATTCTTCTAAAGTTAGATTTCTTGGCCATGCTTTTTGAGGAGGTTGTACATATTTTGGTATTCCCAGACATTCGATTTTGGACAGGATCGCCTTGTAAAGTACGTCTACCTACCATTGAATCAGAGCAATATATTCCAATTTTACTGCTTAGTTACTATTTCTTTAATACTGTACTACTAATAATAACCTACTTTAATATCATACAATATTCATATTCTTACATTACTTAAACCATTGCAGTTTGTTGATTAATTTTGTCAACAGTTTCTATGTTCATCGATCATCGGGGCTTCGTCATCATCGTGGCTTCGATTGCGCATCAAGTTTCAATGAATGGTTGGTACGTTTGTCGATAGGTGTGAGTATAGGTACACTAGGTACACTTTCCACCGCGAATAATTGAGAATATTTTTTGTTTGCTTTCTATTTAAAACCTAATATGTAAAAATGTACATATTTGTGAAAGTGTGTCTATTCGTTCTACTTCCTATTATTCTTTTTGAAGTAAAACTTCTTTAGGTTACTAAGAAACAGTGAGTAACTCAGATTTTTTTCTGACGAAAGTAACGCTCAGTATTCCAATATGGCGGCATCGATGGCTGGCATCAGCTCACCGTGTGCACAAACGAGTGAGAATATAGCTAAATACAATTTTTTTAGCTTCTTTGTACAATAAATTCACAATTTTTGTGTCAATTGGTTTCACTATAAAATTTTGCTTTTTAAATGGAAATTAAACAAACTTTTCCGGAGCAACTTTATACACTTGACCTTTTTCTTTGACCGATCTGTCATCACCTTCCATTGCTGCGTCTTTTCACACTGAAAATGCACTTCAGATATATTATGAAAGTTGTGCAACTCCCGGATCACCGCCTACCAAAGAAAGTGCTTTTGGATCTTCTGGGAAGGAAAACGGGCTTCTTTACGAAATGGCAAGAGCAAAGTGAAGAACTAGAAGTGGAGCTGTCGCTTAGCTATAAGAATAAATCTTCGTGAGGCACAGCAATTGATACAATTCTGCAGAAACTAGATGAGAAAACACACACTGTATTTCTGGGACAAGCTGCCAGTTCATTGAGTCGTTTAGTGTATATAAAACTCAACGATGGTTTATTAGAACTAAACTACTTCCATGAAGACTATAGCGTCATATTCAAAACAAGAGGTGAACTGATGCCCCTTAACTTCAGACCACACAGAGAAGATTAAGCATCACTTTGCATCCTCTGCAACTTAAGACAAAAAGAAGATGTCCTTCACTTAATAGGAACATGCCAATCAATCTTTTCTGACAAGGGAAGAAGTTGTTGCAATATTGAACGGTTCAAACTGGAAAACTCTTGTTAAATATGTCTCCGACTCGCTTACATATAGAAACCATATATGGAAGAATAGAAAATTCAAATATTTAAAAACCGCCCATCATTGCCAAAATGCAAAATAAAAATGGAAAAAAAGAAAGTATTTCACTAAGTAAATTAGAATCACAAAAAATATATGTACATATATCAAACTTTATATCATACGAATTATACACTCCTACAAATACAAATCATTTAAACTGTCATTATCAGGCTGACGGCTTTTGCCGTTAACAAATTGTAAATAATGTTATGATGATTAATAAAATTCACTACTACTACTACTACTACTATAGCTTCTATAATCTTACTCATTCGTGCACCTGCTCCATGATATTCCCAAAGCAATCCAAATTCGTAAAAAAGAATACACATGAAGAAAATAGTATGTTATTTTAAATGTTGTTTTGGCTAAATATACAAATAACGGACATCTGTTTATAAACGACTTAATTTATTGGAGGTCTTAGTATAACAAAATAACTCTCAAAATTTACGTATCTGATAACACTGTCAGTATTATCAAAATGCGGAACATAAACACTTCTTAAACAAAGAGTTTTAACTTCTTTGCTCGGAAAATGTGGTATGTTTCATCGTGCATTTTATTTTAAGTTAAAATTTAATAATTTCAGTGATATACTTATGTCATTAACGTCTAAGAAGTTTTACTTCAATCGTGCGTAAAGGTTACACGCACACACTTTTTTCAGTAAAATTGGTGATCCTTATTCCTCAATTGGCATAGTCTGGTGTTTTGTTTTTCACTCAAAATTAAAAAAGCAATTCGAGGTTATTGATGCACATGCACAGTTGTGACAAATTGACTTAAAAGAGCAAAGAAAGAAAAATTGGTTTCTTGGTGCAAAGTGTTAAAAAGGAAATATTCCAATTGCCTATAGAAAGAGAAGAGAATTAAGTGAGTTTGTTTATTTGTTTTTAAACTGTTAGTAAATATGTATATCGAGTTTTCAATTGAATTTCATTCAATCCCATTTAAACGGCTGTGTCTACATACATAAACGTGTACATGTGCATTTTAAGTTTTTTTTTTTTTATTAGTGAAATTTTGCTGAGCTAAGCTTAATTTCATTTTGATTGAATTTTGTTGCCTTGATTTGGACAGTCGATTGAGGGTTGCCACTTAATTTTCTTTAAAGTTTTTTTGTGGTTCATTTTGATTGAACCACATTAAAAGCTTAGAGCTTCACGTATACTTTGGAGCGTGAGCTATCCATTTCGGCTGAAAGCTACCATTATCCGTTTTCGTATGAGGAAGATAGTAAGGCAGTTCGAGCTAAAGTGTCTCTTTGTAGGATTTGTGGGGCTAAAGCCGAATCTTCTGAAGAGGTAAATGAAGTGGCGGAATTATGTGATTAAAAATCAAACAGCCCTTGGGCTTCTCCAATAGTTTTAATAAATACAAATGATGGTACCTTTTGCTTCTGTGTTGATTAAATATAATATAAGTTAAATCAGGTTACAGAAAAAGACGCTTACCCACTTCCCATCATCTCCACCATTTTAGACAAGCTTAGGAATGCTAGGTTTTTAACATCGTTGACATGAAGCCAGCGTATTGGCAGATTCCCATGTCAGAGGAATTTCGTAAGATTATAGCCTTCTTCTCTAATTTAAGCGTATGTCTTTCGGCTTACACAATACTCCTGCTACGTGGCAGAGATTTAATTACAGCGTTTTAGGGCCAGAAGTGGAACCATTTGCTTTCCTGTATCTAGACGATATATTATTATCGTTACGGATACATTTGAAAAACATTTAGAAATCCTAAGTGAATTTTTGACTAGACATTGCGATTGAAAGTAGATCGGGACAAATGCAACTTTTGGAGACCATCCCTAAAATGTTTGCGATACGTTGTTGATTAGAACGGATAACATCCGGAAAAAGTGGGTAGTATGATAAAGATAACTACATCGAAAATGTTAAGAAGGTAAGGAGTTTTGTAGGGACAGTTTCGTGGTAGAAACAGACGCTTTGTAAAAAATTTTGCAACGCTAGTTAGACCCTTAACCGATTTGCTGAAAAAGAAAAAGTCTGGAACCAAGAATGCGAAGACAGCTTAAGAAAAGCAAAAGAATGCTTAATCACGGCTCCCATTTCAACAAGTCCCGACTTCAGTCTTCCATTCGTAGTCCAAACCGACGCTTCTGATTCCGGTACCGGGGCATCGAAGGTGTTCGGTTCACTGTTATAGACCACTATTCACTGGTTTGGTTGAATATCCTGAAGGAACCCAAAGGGCAGTACGGCTCCAGCATTTTGATTTTAAGACCACACACCGTAAGGGTAAAGACAATGTCGTGCCAGACATGTTATCTCGGGTAGTTCCAGTAGTGGCTGATGGAATCTCAGATGAGGATTCGGACCCTTGGGTTACAAAAATGATCTCATCAATCGAGTCTAATCCGTTAGATTATCCAATATGGAGGGTAGAAAGTGGATGGTTATATAAATTCGTCAAATCGAAGCATATAGTGGACCACGAAAACAATAACGAATGGAAGTTAGGTGTAGGAAAAAGAGACAGGTTAAATATTTTGACAGAATATCACGACAGTCCATTAGCTGAACAAATATTTTGTTAAGAAAAACGTTTGCTAGAGTAGGGGCTTAATATTATTGGCCAAGAATGAGGATAGATGTAACTAACTATGTTAGGAAATGTAGAATTTGTCAGTAAGTGAAACCAATCAATAGGAGTTTTTTCTAGGTGGGTGATGTTTAGTGTGGATTTCGTAGGTCCTTTACCTAAGTCTAATAATGGCTTTGGCAAAGGCAGTGTGCAAGGAGTTAGAATGTAGATAATGTTTTTTTCCTATTTGAGGTTCCAAAAGTTGCCATTTATGACAACGGTCCTCAATTACCTAAGTTATTCTTCTAAAATTAGGATCACCCCACACTATCATCCTCAGGCAAACCCAGCGGAGAGGATAAATCCATGTAACAAGACAACCACAAAATTAAGAGCTTAGGTATGTTTCGGATCATCTCGTCTGGGATTCTCAATTTGTCAAAGTATAGCCTGTGCTATACGCACTTCTCAACATGAAGTTCACATTATAATGACAATTTCGGAAAGGATATTTCAACTAATGGTAGGGAAGATTTTGCAATAGGAGAAGATATAGGAGGGAGAAAAGCTTAGAAGTTTTAGTGCAGATATACCTGTTAATCTTCAAGCAGCATCCAAAAAATCAGCGGAAATTTACAACCTCTGAAGAAGAGAATCGCAATATCTCCCTTATGATGTTTGTATGGGGAATTTCGGATGCGGCTAATTACTATGCAGCAAAGTTGTCACCAAAATTTGTTGGCCCTTTCCGAATTAGAACAAGATTGTCTCCTTGGACGTATGTTCTTGAAGACGAAAATGACAATGATCGTGGGACTTGGCACACAAAAGATCTTAAGCCTTTCATTTCCTTGAAGAAAAACTTGTTATTCTAAGTCCATTTTAGAGAAGAACATTTGAATCTAAAATTTGTTCAAGAATGTCTTACCTATTTTGGTCCTATATAATTTTCTTTCTGTGTGGTATTGTTAACCAAGATTATCCGTAGGAAATTGCTTGTTTTTTTTTAACTAAGCACATTTTCAAAGAGGAAAGGGTGGTATTTGTTACAGTAAAATCTATCGTTACGGTAAAATCTACCGTAACAAAAACTATCCTTTCAGATCCCTGTTCTTGGCCTTTCCTTTTCTTTCTTTCCTTTTATATAGGTACCTTCTGAGTATGTTGGAGAATAATAACCATTGGAACTATGATCAGTCGAGATCAAACAGGCAGGCGGTCTGAAAAAGAAAATAATAAATCCAAATCAGGAAGCAGCTTATGGCCTAGTGCCCAATATAGCATATTTTTATTAATGTATGTATACTTTTTCATTGGGGCCGAAATTCTTTCTTACTTTTATTTCGTTCTTTCTCTTTTTGTGTCTTTCTCTTTTCTTGTCTGTTTCCATATTGACATTTTATAAAATATCTATTCTATTGAAGTTCAATTGTTTTGAACACGGTTTATGCAATCCCATAGGAACCGTGAATTTTTTCGGGATAAAAACTAGCCTTTATCATTTTCGGAACCCTAAACTACCAATATCGGAGTTAAAAGTAGCCTATGTGCTATTCCTATAATCTATTTCCGTGCCAAATTTAAAGCTTGTGTTTTTTTAATTTAAAAACTCGCCCTGTTTCCTGCAAGTGCAGCAAAGGTTATAGCACCAGAGCTTGCAGCTGCAAAAAAAACAGGTTTCCGGTGCTCAACGATGTTCAAGTAATGCACAGGCCACTCCTGCGAAAAGGCTCCCGCAACCGATTTGAACGAGGAGAACTCTCCAGACCAGACGTAAACGACGAAGGAGACGACACGACGGCGAAGACGTCATTGACAGCCTGATCGGTCAGGAGGAAGAACCGAGCTGTTAGTGTTAGGGGGTAGTTAGAGGATGGTGGGGAGTTTCGAAAGTTGGTGATTTTAACTGAATCACAATTAATTAAAATAATATTTTCATTAATTTCTTCAACATGATTGTTCGGGAATATCCAAAGAAATAAGGTTGAATTCTGCAATTTGTGTTATTTTTTATCGAATTTTGAAAAATTACGTGTTTACCATCTTCAAAGCGCCATTTATCAATGAATCAACATACAACAACTTTTGTACTAACGATATCGAAGGAAATTTAATGTTCTATTTATAAAAAGTTGAACATGCTTTTCCCGTAGCACAAAAGGAAAAGAACTTATTGAGGAAAACTCGGCGCAAGGTCGAAAAAATTTGCAGTTGTTCCCCCATCCCCCTCCTCTTTTTCCACAGGTCGCTCAAGGTCCAAAACTAAGTTAAGTTTTAACTAACTATCCCTGAACAACATCCCAAAGCTTCATTAACTTCCGACTCTTTACCTACCACTTGAAAATAGGTACCTGATGACTGGATTATTACCTGGAGCGCGAATCTTTTATTGAAAGCATGGCAACCTGTTGCGGACATGTTTACTTGCGATTATAGGTACTATAAGGCAAGTTATGCATTCGTTAAAAAAAAAAGTAAAGTGTACGACTAGGTCGTACAAACTTGCTCTAATGTTTAAATGGTCTTGGGGCTTGAGAATTTTGGAAATAAGCATTGAAAAAAATCATATCAAATTTTATGAATCACTTAAAAATGAATAGTTAAACCATATTTTGGAGAAAATAAAGTAAACCATCTGATTTCTTTTACTTTTTAGAATCTTGAGAATTGTTTTTTTAAATCGTTGCATTAGTAGAAAACAAATATTTTTAAAATTTGGAATAAACCGTTTTTGAAAAAACCGAAAATTGAAAAAAAAATTATCTTCTTTTCTTAAACTCAAAAAAGTTTTTTTTTAAAAATTAAAGAATTAATATCATTTTGTTCATAAAAGAGCTTTCACATTAAAATTTTCATCAAAGCCGTGAAGTGGTTTACGAGAAAATCTGTTATCAGAAAAACTGGTCCTATGGGAGGTACCGTTATAAGACTTTTCCTGAAAAATCTGATTCCAATTCAGAAAGTTTTATCAAAATCGTAGTAGCCGTTTTTGAGATAAATGAGTTTTTCATAAAAAATCATATGGCAGGTACGATACAGACAGACGGACAGACAGACATACAGAATTGTCGGACCCACTCTTCTCTATCATCGTAATGTATTTGATTGTCCAAAAAAAAGTTTTTTTACGAATGCATAACTTGCCTTATAGTTCCTATAATCGCAAGTAAAAATTTTTTTTGAACAATCACACATAACATTACGATGATATAGAAGTCGAAGAAAGTGGGTCCGACAATTCGGTCTGTCTGTCTGTCTGACCGTATGTCTGTCTGTCTGTGCCTATAGATTATACGCCTGGACCGATTTGCTTCAAACTTGGTTAGTAGGTAGTATAATTATGACGTCCTACAGAGGGGTTTTTGGAACTAGCATTCTAGCTCTAAGACTTACGGTGCCTGCCATACGATTTTTAGTGAAAAATTGATTTTTCTCGAAAACGGCTACTACGATTTTGATAAAACTTTCTGAATAGTGTTTTCTGTGCAGACTTTATGTTGTGGTGGGAATAGATTTTCCAAAAAAGTCTTATAACGGTAGCTCCCATAAGGCCGGTTTTTTTTTAAAATCGGATTTTCTCGTAAGCCATTTGACGGATTTTGATGATTTTTTTTTTAAAAGGTCTTTCATAAAGGAAACATTACTTCTTAAATTTTTCAAAAAAAAAAAGTTTTTTTATATTTTTTTTTTAAATTTTTGGCTTTTTAGGAAACCGTTTGTTTAACATTTTTAAAATTTTTGTTTTCTGATAACAACTATAAACTTCTAGAGGTTGGCATAAACAAATTTGGAATATGTTTTCGAAAAGTGTTGCAAAAAACCGTTTTTTGAAAAAACTGTCGGAACGATTTTGAAAAAAATTTCCATAAAATTTAAAACAGTTTAAGAAATCAGATTTCTTACTTCGTTTTCTCCAAAAATCGGTTTAACTAGTGATTTTAAAATTTCATATGGTTTTTTCAATGCTTTTCCCCAAAATCTCAAGCCCCAAGACCACTGTAACACATCAGAGGGATTTTGTATGATTCTGTCGTCCACTTTATTTAACTAGCAACCATGGATTATCGTTAACAGAATATATAAAACTTTAATTTGTATTAATATTTTTAAACAGATGACTATAGTATTTAACAATAATACAACAACTAATAGCTGACAACCAAGTTTTTTTTTTCAATTCTTACATCATTTCCTTGAAAATGACGTAAACTTGGTAAAGACAACATATAGTTGCAATTTATATCAGTAAATTAATTAAACACAAATTAATTACAGTTAATTGCAGCCAATTTTTTATATGCAACCTATCGCAATCCATTATTTACTCCCTAAACGTTTACTATAAAATATTTGTATCAAAAAAAAAACATATAACTGCAGAATCGACCGGTGGGATCTTAGGCGATTAAAAAATCCTTCTCATGTTAATGTAAACAATGTTTTCTAAACTTTTCAATGGGAACCAATGAAAAGTTCAAGCTAACGTTAATAAAAATGGGGACTTTAACATGTGTATGAATTTAGTATAATAATTGTAAAGAATTATTCATATTCTACCATTTTTCTTTCTTCTTACTCTTCTAACGGCAGAAACGACAGGATGCATAATATTATGTACACAACTAACCAACGTATTTGACCAATAGAAATTAGTCTCTTCCATTAATTAATAATGCAGTGTTGTTGTATCAAAGTCCAGTTTGAGATTTTGTCGTATTTAAACATTGTTATTTGAAATTTTGATATTTGAGAAATAGTCGTTTTAGATTTTGGTTTTTGAGATTTCGTTATAGACTCTTAATAAAAACGTTTATTGAAAAAAATGATCGAACGAGATGTCTGTCTAGCAACCTACTCAACGTCAACAGTTTTTCAGTTCAAACAAAATGCTCTCGACTTTATCGGAACTGGTGTAATTAAAGACACTCGTGCGTGCGAATACACGCTGCCTTTGATCGTAGAAGGACAGGTAGTGTCAAAATAAGTAATGCGATAGCAATTATTTGCAGTTTTTTCGTTTGTTCTTGTGGCTGCAATGAAACTAGGCACACAATTTAGGAAAAGAGGTACCTGCAGTCACTGCAACCCCTGCAGAAGTTGGGTTGTCATTTAGCATAAGAGCCCATGTTAATTATTTTGACTGCAGAAAATTTTCTGCACATCTGTTTTGACCATTTTTCCTAAGCCACTTGGCATATTTCGATGAAATTCGAGAATCTTTTTATAAACAAAATAATATTGTATTTCAAACATTTTGAAAAAAAAAAGTTTTTTATTTTGTAGGTATAAACAAAATTTATTTTATTTTTGCATTGGAATATGTTTTTGCAAAATTTTATTCATGGTCGAACAATTTTGAAATGTTTGTTCTTAAAAGTTCGTGCGACCTAGTTGTGCACTTTATTTTATAATGTACCTGAGCAAACCCTGCTTCGTATATTATTATCTGAATTGAGGAAAAAAATTATCTTATACACAGGTACAAACGTTTGTTTGAGTTGAGTACGACTCATACTTTCTGAGCCTGACCAAATATAACATTTTAACAATTGGTGTTAATACCAAACAACAGAGATTTCTTAAATCTACAAACTAAAAAAAACATGGTTGCCTGTAAAGTCGGTTTACGGACGATAATTTAACGTGATAACCAGTTCACAAAACACTTCATGTGTATAGATATCCTTCCAACCACCAATTACCCAACTTACCTACAACCACCCACCATTTTTCTAATTTTGTCCACCCCTTGAACACCAACCTCCCACCCCCACATACATCAACAAACCAACAGCCCACCATTTTTGAACATATTTTACTCCTCCCCCACACAGTAAATCCCCCCTTCATAACCACTACCAATCACACACACCAACTACAACAAACCACCCACTATTTTTGACAATTCCACCCCACCCGCCCCTACACCAAATTCAACCACCCACTCCACCTACAACCACCTGCTACTCACCCACCACTTTTGACAACCCCCCCCCCCACCACCGCCGCCAACCACCCACCACAACTATTTTTGTTAATTCCTTCCACTACTCCCCCCCAATCCCAACTACCCATTTCAATACAACCACTGGCCACTCACCCTAAAATTTTAACATTCCCCCCAACACCAAATCACCCCCCAACATTCCCAACCACCCATCCCACCTACAGCCACCAACCAACCACCCAAAGTTTTTGACAATTCCCCCTACACCTCATCACCCTCCCTCCTGCCCCCTTCACGACCACCGCCAACTGCCCACCCCACCTACAACAGCCAATCAACGACAAACCATTTGTGACATTTTTTGTTCACCCCTTAACCCAAACAACCTACGACCCCCACATACAACCAACAGCCCACCATTTTTGAAAATTTGTTGCTCCTCTCACACACAATAAGGCCAGCCCTTCCTAAATACCACCAATCACCCACCCACTATTTTTGACAACTCCCCCATGCACCAAATTCAACCACCTACTCCACTTACAACCACCTACTACTCACCCACCATTTTTGACAATTTTTTCCTCACCCCCACCCCCTCCCCAGTACAACTATTTTTGAGAATTCCCTTCACAACACCCTCAACCCAAATCCAACCACCCATAACACCTACAACAACTTGCCACTCACCCAACACCGCCAACCACCCATCACACCTACAGCCACCAACCAACCAATTCACCTACACCCTCCCCCAATCCTACCAAATTCCCCGAACACCAAACACCCATCCCACCTACAGCCACCAAGAAACCACCCATTAGTTTTGACAATTTTTGTCTCACCACCCAAACCAGCCCCACCATTTTTGACAATTTTTCCTCTCCCCGACATTACCCCCCCCCCCCCCCCTCCCCCGGCTGCCCCACACAAACTTCCACCACAAACAACCAACCACCCAACACCCTCCACTCCTACTTTAGCGACTTTCTAGGCTATCAAAGCAGCTAGGTAACGTCAGTGTGACTGTGACTGTGGCATTTTTCTGTGCGTGCTGCCCATATATTCCAAACCGATTTATTAGACGTTATCACGTCAAAAAATTGCTTCTCTGTATCCAAACTAGCATAGGGATAAGAAAAGTGCCAGTTTTGTTTCGTACGCTTTTGTGCTAATTGTATTACATGTTTGCATAGCTTGGAAACCAGTATCACCGCTTTATCCTTGCCCATATTTTGTATATGAACGTTGTTATTTTGTTTTTTCATTAAAAAACAAAGCACATGAGTTCTCTGCATATTGTAGTTTAAATGTTCCCACAATAGAAACATTTGTTTCCCATAGTTAAATTAATTAATGTTTTTATCCTACAATTATTGCATTTTTTCTCTTTATTTCCTTAATAAGTAATAATTTCTACAATATTCATAACTATACACAACTATGTGTTGCATAGGCATAGGTTTAATAATGTGTAATTTAAATACTAAAATTAAATATTATATCGTTTATTAATAATCTTTACAGATCGTTTCAAACTTGATGTTTTGTATGTATAGTTATGTATGTTTGTTATCTTCACTTCTCATAACATATTATTGCGATATTGTTTTGTATTTCAAAAGCAGGCTCACTATTACCCTCACGATGAATTACTACTAAACAAAAGTGATTCTATGCTAAACGGATTGCTTCTTCGAATACTAATCGGATGGTGGGTAGGTGACTCCTTTTTAATGTAGTGCATTTGGGTATTATTGAAAAAGAACGAAGGTTTTTCATTAATCTCATCTTGATGATGCGCGGGATTTTGCTGAGACGGTGGACTTCCAATACTGGTTGGACTCGCAGTTGAGGGAAAACTTGCCAAATCATTGTTGGAACTTCGAAATGAGAAATCTTCGGGTTCCTCATCGCTATCCGTTCCGCCGACGACGTCTATTTGAATGCCATCATCTTCAAGATCAGAGTCTGAGAAGGCACCGCTTCCACGATGTTGGGATATGTACTCTGCTTTAAGGGCTTCCAAGTCAACGGTTATACCTTTAGCTTGAAGTTTGCGGGCCTGGCGGTCAATGGCTTTTGCAAGCTTTTTACGACGTCGCGCTCTGAAATCATGGGAAGAAAACATGTTGAAAATAATTTCAAGTTATGCGAGAATCTTGAACAATCTCACCTTTCTTTGGCTTTAAGTTCGTTTGGCGGGATTGGTTCACCAGAACAAGTTTGCGGTTGGGCATTGTGAGCTGGTCGGCCGGGTCCTTTCTTGGTGTGCTCACGTTTTCGAACTTTTGCTCGTCGATTCTGGAACCATACCTATCTGAAACAAAGTGTATAATTTAGCAATTGGTGCAAAAATGTGAAGAAGCACTATAACCATTATTTGTTTTGGGTTATGATATGAATCCAAACATCGAAGCTATCATTGCATTGTTCAAACGTCATAGTGAATCGGTGGTATAGGTGGAGGAAGTGTTAATGTTCATATAAATATTTAAACTTATATTTTAAGAAAAGGTAAAAGATTGAAAATCAGTGTACTTTTCATGGTTGGTGACAAAAAGCTTAGGCCAATGCATTAACTTATGGCTCAGTAATTATTTATAATTAAAATGATAGTCAGTCACTACACTACAAGTATTTACGTGATGGTTTATCAATATTCAGCGCTCGACATTTCATTTAACCTAACCCCCTAACTATTTTTAGGAAATAAAATACTGCTTGTTCACCAACTGATGAACTCATGGGCTTAGACATAAAATCGGTGCCATAATGTCGTGAATTCACTTTCAAATTCTGAAATCTGAATTAACGAAGTAATCCACTTATGGCGTTAAATCAATTTTAAATGAGAACTAAAGCCATCACTTAAATGTGAACTAACGCCATTATGGTGTTTTCGCGCGAAATTTATTAAGATGTGATAAAATTAAAGCCAAAAAAATTAAAACAATAACATTTTGCCAAATAAAATAAAGCTTAATAAGGAAACGCGAAATAACAAATGCAAGTTCATCTTACAGCGAAATGTACGAAAGAGGAAATGGAAGTTTCCCTAATAAGAACTGCGGAATTGCAAATTGTTGATATGCACAATAATAACTTGCGTATTGACTGTAGCCCAAAAACAAAATTTAAGAAAAAACCCAAGAGTGATACCATTCACACTTCATATTTTTGTATAATTTGAGGGAGATTTTTTTCTACAGGGTGGGCAAAAAGAAGTCATCCATCCGATGTTGTTTGGCTCTCTTTTTTTCTTAATGAAAAACTTCGATTCTGTTTTTTGATCAGGTATGTTTATTTGAACCTTTAGTATTTGTCGAGTCGAGAATATGATATCGGCCAAATGGGCGCCCGCCGTCACAATTGATTGTTAGTTTATGGCATTTTTCATCACTTCAGCGAGAACTTCGGCACTCGTGTCGAATATTGTCCTTGAGGGCTTATAGAGTCTCGGCCTTGTTCACGTGAACACAGGATTTCAAAAAACCCAACAAAAAAGTCTGAAACGGTTAAATCGGGCGATATTTTGGGACAGTGCAAATCGCCAAAACGAGAGATGAGGCGACCACAAATGTCAAAACAGATTTGGCATTGGCGGCCATTTGCAAAAATGAGAGCATCTTCCAATAGGGTGATTTCTTTTTGCCTGCCTTGTACAATGTGCCGGATTTAGGGGTGATGTAAGAAATATAGGTTAATGCTGCAAATTTGTGACTATTGGTTTAGCAATTATATGTATTAATAGCAAAATTTGGTTTAAATATTTGTTTAGTTGCGATGTTTTACTTAATATCGCTCCTCATTTTTTTCTTAAAACCATATATACGAGAATAATTCAAATAATAGAGATTGCTGCGAGTGACTTTAATTCCATTCGAATGAGAACTAAATCCACTTTTTAAAATGAACTAACACCATATGACTTTAGTTCTCATTTGAAAGTGAATTCGCATTTGAATGTGACTAAACGCCATTATAAAGTTAATACTTATGGCCTTAATTCACGGCCATAAGTTCTAATGTGAGCTTCGTTGACTAAACTACTAAACTTGGTAGGTGTCAAAGTTGCTGTGTCTATATCACATGGAAACTTTTTTTTTTTTTGAAGTGCTTTAGAAGGATTACAACTTTTTTTAGGGGTCTACCTACTGCTGGAATATATTGACAGAATATTAAGGTTCATTAGATGTAGTCAGCACCTGGCATAAATATCATAAACAAATTATTGAAGCTTTTAATGTCAATCGGATCTTTATCTCTATTCTCTACCTATCTATTGGAAAGAATAGCGAAAACAATCTTCCGAAAGAATCATTATCACTTTACCTTGCAACTAATTGGTTTACTTCGCTTGATGATTTTATTATTAACCTCACGGATAAATTTGATTACTCCGAACCGTCAGCCAGAGAAAGAAACCAGGAATCTTATACTACAAAATTTGTTGTAGGTACCTAACACATTTGATCCCAATTTAACAACTGTCGCGGTCGTCTTAAGTCCAGCTCGGAACTAATGAAGTTATTTCGCGGGAACATTTCAATTGCTCAGATAAAGTTGATGGCGAGTGTGTCGATTCAGCGTTTTATTTCACGCATTTTCTCAGGCAAAGTTCTGGCGCGTGTGTCGAGTCATCGTTTTATTGCATGCATTTATGTTCCCACGAAATCTACTGTCGAGGTATCTGGCAACGCCAAGAAGATAGGGTTTCCAGACACTTAACTCCACATTTCCTCCCCTTTTTGAGACAAGAGCCAACAATTTATTTTAAATATAAAAATATAAAAATATAAAAATACTAGCGGTACCCGGCGCGCGTTGCTACGCCCAAAAAAACACTTATGTGTATTTAATGTGAAACTAAATTTATTTATATGTATATTTTATCTCAATGTTAGCGGATAAGCAATATTTTTGGTCGTTTCGGTTGGTGTATAATACAAATTTTTTGGCATACACACAAAGTGCAGTTAATTTGATTGTTAAACTGAACATGATAACATTGATAAATTGTGGCTTGAATATTTTGCTGCATTTGACAAAAATTTGGGAACATAAAATGTCATTTGTTGTGCGATTCAATTCCTTTTCCTATGTTTAAAAGTTGTTTGGAAAATGTTTGGGTGGACGATTCTTGCACCAAATGGACACGCACGTTCGTTCAGAGTTTGATTTTTTCGACTCAGTTCCATTAATATGATGCTTTTATTCAACGAAAGGAAAACATTTTTATAGAAAAGTTGAAAAAAAAACTTTGCCAAAAGCCCGCATTTTTCTGTCTTCCACCCGGGCATTCCGCTTAAAAATTTATAAAAAACACCAAAAAAGAATTTAAAAAAAACTGAACCAAAATTGTTAAAAGCATGCATTTTTTTTCCTTCCACCCGATCGGCACGAAACCTTCACAGGAACCATCCCTGGACTAAACTATATTTACCCCAAAAATTTCATAAAGATCCATTGCGTTGTTTAGGAGTCCATACGCAACATACATATATACACAAATCCATTTTTATATATACATATATAGCCTTTAACCGCGGCTTCACTCGCGTTTCAGCTGATCAAGAAGTAGACTGTACCTTGAGGAGTATAGTCTATCGTAATCTAGCTTCTTCTTCTTTTATAGCTTTATAATTTAATACCTACATTTTACCGTGATAAAAAGAAACCTATAAGATATACCAGATTATAATCTAGCTCTGTACTAAATTTCATTCCGATCCGGCCAGCCATTCTGGTGTGATTTCAAAAATAGCCAATATGCTATTCCAGACTATAATCTATCTCTGTGCTAAATTTCATTCAGATGAGTTCAGCCCTTCTGGTGTGATTTCAAAAATTAAAACAAATCTATCCCACGTTAACCATACATTTTAACGGGATAAAAAGTAGCCAATATGCTATTCCAGACTATAATCTATCATTGTGCTAAATTTCATTCAGATGAGTTCAGCCATTCTGGTGTGATTTCAAAAATTAAAACGAATCTATCCCACGGGAACCATACATTTTAACGGGTTAAAAAGTAGCCAATATGCTATTCCAGACTATAATCTATCTCTGTGCTAAATTTCATTCAGATCCGTTCAGCCATTCTGGTGTGATTTCAAAAATTAAAACAAATCTATCCCACGGGAACCATACATTTTATCGGGGTAAAAAGTAGCCAATATGCTATTCCAGACTATAATGTATCTCTGTGCTAAATTTCATTCAGATGAGTTCAGCCATTCTGGTGTGATTTCAAAAATTAAAACAAATCTATCCCACGTTAACCATACATTTTACCGGGATAAAAAGTAGCCAATATGCTATTCCAGACTATTTTCTAACTCTGTGCTAAATTTCATTCAGATGAGTTCAGCCATTCTGGTGTTATTTCAAAAATTAAAATAAATCTATCCCACGGGAACCATACATTTTACCGGGATAAAAAGTAGCCAATATGCTATTCCAGACTATAATCAATCTTTGTGCTAAATTTCATTCAGATGAGTTCAGCCATTCTGGTGTGATTTCAAAAATTAAAACAAATCTATCCCACGTTAACCATACATTTTACCTGGATAAAAGTAGCCAATATGCTATTCCAGACTATTTTCTAACTCTGTGCTAAATTTCATTCAGATGAGTTCAGCCATTCTGGTGTTATTTCAAAAATTAAAATAAATCTATCCCACGGGAACCATACATTTCACCGGGATAAAAAGTAGCCAATATGCTATTCCAGACTATAATCTATCTCTGTGCTAAATTTCATTCAGATCCGTTCAGCCATTCTGGTGTGATTTCAAAAATTAAAACAAATCCATCCCACAGGAACCATACATTTTACCGGGATAAAAAGTAGCCGATTTGCTATTCCAGACTATAATCTATCTCTGTGCTAAATTTCATTCAGATCCGTTCATCCATTCTGGTGTAATTTCAAAAATTAAAACAAATCTATCCCACGGGAACCAAACATTTTACCGGGATAAAAAGTAGGCAATATGCTATTCCAGACTATAATCTATCTCTGTGCTAAATTTCATTCAGATCCGTTCAGCCATTCTGGTGTGATTTCAAAAATTAAAACAAATCTATCCCACGGGAACCATACATTTCACAGGGATAGAAAGTAGCCAATATGCTATTCCAGACTATAATCTATCTCTGTGCTTAATTTCATTCAGAGGAGTTCAGCCATTCTTGTGTAATTTCAAAAACTAAAACAAATCTATCCCACGGAAACCATACATTTTACCGGGATAAAAAGTAGGCAATATGCTATTCCAGACTATAATCTATCTCTGTGCTAAATTTCATTCAGATCCGTTCAGCCATTCTGGTGTGATTTCAAAAATTAAAACAAATCTATCCCACGGGAACCATACATTTAACAGGGATAGAAAGTAGCCAATATGCTATTCCAGACTATAATCTATCTCTGTGCTTAATTTCATTCAGAGGAGTTCAGCCATTCTTGTGTAATTTCAAAAACTAAAACAAATCTATCCCACGGGAACCATACATTTTACCGGGATAAAAAGTAGCCAATTTGCTATTCCAGACTATAATCTATCTCTGTGCTAATTTTCATTCAGATCCATTCATCCATTCTGGTGTAATTTCAAAAATTAAAACAAATCTATCCCACGGGAACCATACATTTAACCGGGATAAAAAATAGCCTATCTGCTATTCCAGACTATAAGCTATCTCTGTGCCAAATTTTATCCAGATCCGTTTAGCCGTTCTGGCGTGAGTTAGCAACAAATATCCAAACATCCAAACATCCAAACATCCAAACATCCAAACATCCAAACATCGTAACTTTCACATTTATAATATTAGTAAGATAAAAACATAAAAATATAAAAATATAAAAATATAAAAATATAAAAATATAAAAATATAAAAATATAAAAATATAAAAATATAAAAATATAAAAATATAAAAATATAAAAATATAAAAATATAAAAATATAAAATATAAAAATATAAAAATATAAAAATATAAAAATATAAAAATATAAAAATATAAAAATATAAAAATATAAAAATATAAAAATATAAAAACATAAAAATATAAAAAATATAAAAATATAAAAATATAAAAATATAAAAATATTAAAATATAAAAATATAAAAATATAAAAATATAAAAAATATAAAAATATAAAAATATAAAAATATAAAAATATAAAAATATAAAAATATAAAAATATAAAAATATAAAAATATAAAAATATAAAAATATAAAAATATAAAAATATAAAAATATAAAAATATAAAAATATAAAAATATAAAAATTAAAAATATAAAAATATAAATATATAAAATATAAAAATATAAAAATATAAAAATATAAAAATATAAAAATATAAAAATATAAAAATATAAAAATATAAAATATAAAAATATAAAAATATAAAAATATAAAAATATAAAAATATAAAAACTATAAAAACATAAAAAAATATAAAAATATAAAATATAAAATATAAAAATATAAAAATATAAAAAATATAAAAATATAAAAATATAAAATATAAAAATATAAAAATATAAAAATATAAAAATATAAAAATATAAAATATAAAAATATAAAAAATATAAAAATATAAAAATATAAAAATATAAAAAATAAAAAATAAATATAAAAATATAAAAATATAAAAATATAAAAATATAAAAATATAAAAATATAAAAATATAAAAATATAAAAATATAAAAATATAAAATATAAAAATATAAAAATATAAAATATAAAAATATAAAAATATAAAAATATAAAAATATAAAAATATAAAATATAAAAATATAAAAATATAAAAAAATAAAAATATAAAAATATAAAAATATAAAAATATAAAAATATAAAAATATAAAAATATAAAAATATAAAAATATAAAAATATAAAAATATAAAAATATAAAATATAAAAATATAAAAATATAAAAATATAAAAATATAAAAATATAAAAATATAAAAATATAAAAATATAAAAATATAAAAATATAAAAATATAAAAATATAAAAAATATAAAAATATAAAAATATAAAAATATAAAAATATAAAAAATATAAAAATATAAAAATATAAAAATATAAAAATATAAAAATATAAAAATAAAAAAATATAAAAATATAAAAATATAAAAATATAAAAATATAAAAATATAAAAATATAAAAATATAAAAACATAAAATATAAAAATATAAAAATATAAAAATATAAAAATATAAAAATATAAAAATGTAAAAATATAAAATATAAAAATATAAAAATATAAAAATATAAAAATATAAAAATATAAAAATATAAAAATATAAAAATATTAAAATATAAAAATATAAAAATATAAAAATATAAAAATATAAAAATATAAAAATATAAAAATATAAAAATATAAAAATATAAAAATATAAAAATATAAAAATATAAAAATTAAAAATATAAAAATATAAATATATAAAATATAAAAATATAAATATATAAAAATATAAAAATATAAAAATATAAAAACATAAAAACATAAAAATATAAAAATATAAAAATATAAAAATATAAAAATATAAAATATAAAAAATATAAAAATATAAAAATATAAAAATATAAAAATATAAAAATATAAAAATATAAAATATAAAAAAAATATAAAAATATAAAAATATAAAAATATAAAAAATATAAAAATATAAAAATATAAAAATATAAACATATAAAAATATAAAAATATAAAAATATAAAAATTTAAAAAAATAAAATATAAAATATAAAATATAAAAATATAAAAATTAAAAATATAAAAATATAAAAATATAAAAATATAAAAATATAAAAATATAAAAATATAAAAATATAAAAATGTAAAAATGTAAAAATAAAAATATAAAAATATAAAAATATAAAAATATAAAAATTTAAAAATATAAAAATATAAAAATATAAAATATAAAATATAAAAATATAAAAATATAAAAATACAAAAATATAAAAATATAAAAATATAAAAATATTAAAAATATAAAAATATAAAAATATAAAAAATATAAAATATAAAAATATAAAAATATAAAAATATAAAAATATAAAAATATAAAAATATAAAAATATAAAAATATAAAAATATAAAAATATAAAAAATTGAAATTGACGTTTGATCTGTCAAAGTGGTAAAGCGTTTTATAAATAGCTCTGCAAAAAAGTCTTTAAAAATCAGAAAAAGTGCGCGAAAAAAATTCAAAATAACTTACCAAATAATTTCTTGTTTGGCAATTCACCTTCCCAGTAAAAATTTGGTGTAAAGTCTTACCAACTAAGATACATTTTCTAATTTAGTTTCAATACTAAAACCTAACCTAAATAAATGAATAAGAGAGGTCTGCTGGAAATCTCGCCCGACCACCTCAGAGAAGATAAACGCAGAACCTTTTTAATGGAAGCTAATGCAACATCTAAAGGTACAGAGACCACTAACGAATCATCCTCGGTACTTACCATTGAAAGTTTTAAACAAATTTTGGAGGAAAGCAATAGGAAACTTGTCAGTGAACTTGCTTCAAAAGCCGATCTACAAGTAATTTGCACAGAAATAACAAATTTAAAAATTAAGTATGATGAGATTTCTGCTAAAGTTGTTCAACTTGAGCACAAAAATAATGTCTTAGAAGACCAAATGGAGGATATTGTTGAAGAAAGGATTGGAGTCAAATGTTGTTGTGCACCTTCCCACTGAGGTCAACGGAGGCGAGATGGTAGAAAAAGCTAAATCGCTATGTGCGGACTTGATGGATACGTATACGACTGACGCAAGGGCGGAGATAGATCATGCTTATTTGGTATCTAATCCTAAAGCGCGTACTGGGATAATTGTAGTAAGAATGAGATCACGGAATGCTGCCTGGGCAGTACTCAAAAACACTAGAAAGCTCAAAGGTACTCAATTCCACATCCATAACGATCTCCCGTACAACACGCGGCGTAGAAAAAGTAGACTCCTCCAAATGGT